>CAUYON010095432.1:0-27396 GCA_963573935.1 Arctocebus calabarensis
TCTTTATATAGTGATCAAGGAAATGCCATGAAGGATATCTGTAACAGTATGATCAAAATATTTCTGAATGTATATGAATCGTGCCCTGTGATTGCACCAATGTACATAATTATGATTCAATAAAATTATTTTTAAAAAAAACCTATTTATATTGTTTCTTAACTTTTCGAGTTGACTTTGTTTTTACTTTTTTGAGGTAGTTACTTTTAAAAACTCAAATTCCATAAGTGGCTCTCATTATTTTCTACTGGGTGATGCTGTTCTAAGACATCATACTCAGTCCCGCCTCCAGAGTCTCTCCCAAGTCTACTTGCTTTCCCCTATGTCTAGAACGCTCTTCCAAACCCAAAACTCATGTGCAATTTTTATTCAGATTGCTGCTCAAATACCAACCACCTAAACATGCTTTCCCCAACCATACTATCTAGAATAGCAGCCATCGCCTTTCCCTTACCTGTTCTGATTTGTGTTGCCAGCAATCATCACTATCTCTCTGTGCTTTTTCTCTGATTTCCCTTCTAAGAAGTAAACCTTCTAAGAGCTGGTTTTCTTTTTGTTTTTGTTCACTGCTGTATTTCCAGGACCTAGAAAAAGAAGTATATAATGGGCATTTAATATGTGCTGAATGGGGCGGCGCTTGTGGCTCAAGCAGTAGGGCGTCGGCCCCATGTACCAGAGGTGGCGGGTTCAAACCCAGCCCCGGCCAAAAACTGCCAAAAAAAAAAAATACATATTTGCTGAATGAATTGAATGAATGGATGGGAAAAGTGAAACACTGAACTACGACACACCATGGACAAATCCTATCTGTGTAATTTGTGCTTCATACCTGAAATCAGTCATTAAACATCTCCACCACGTGTGAACGTAGCATGTAACATTTGTCTCACAGACATCCAGGATATTGAGATGTGTGGCACTTGCTCTGGCCAGTATTAGAACCTAAGCTATGGCAGGGCATGTGGGAGGGACACAGGCCACTCTACACATACACCTTTTACAGACATACCTGGAGCCACAGTTCTATGCTGGATACCAATGACTCACTCGTGTTTAATAATGCTATCATTTTCAATTAATTATCTTTCAAGAAAGAGGCATCAAAGTACGTAAAAGTCATCATAAGGAAAAATAATATGTGAAAGATAAAAATTTAAAGCCTTGTAAAAAGCCATTTACCTTAAAAATACATTGGATATTTTTTCCATTTTTTGAGATACTTTACTAATTAATATGAAACCAATATATAAATAATTGCATATCCACCATAATGATAAAACACAAATGTGGTCTAGTGAGGGGGAGGGAAGAGGAGGGAGAGCCGTGGGGAAGGAGGGAGGGCAATTGGCAAGATCTCACCTAATGTGTACAATGTGAGGGTGTTCAGCATGCCTCCTGGGGAAAGGCCTCAACTACAACTTGAACTTTACCATGGAAGTGAGAACAATGTCACCTGACAATTTCTACCCCCATGTTAATTTAAAAAAAATTTTTTTTAAGTACATTGGAATTGCTGGCTCATATGGAATTGCTTTGCAACGCAGCTATGATTTCAAGCAAACACTACAGTATTTCTTTAATTTTCAAGAGTCAATAGCAGGTAATTCTAGAAAAATGAAGGAAATTAGAGTAATAAAGCAAACATATTCTAAGCTATCTCCAAACCAAAATATAGAAAGTGTACCATTGGTAGTCTGCTGGGAATTTCTGCAAATTTTGGACTTAGGTTTTCAACAGAAAAACCACTTCAGGTACTAAAGCAAACATCTACTTCAAACGTGAAGTTGCATATATATTTAGCACAGAACCTAGAGAATTTTAAGTTTTCCTCTCCAATCCACACATACCTCCTAAACAATAAAGATTGAGCTAAGAGTAGCATCACCAGTGATGTCCAAGAACACGCTTTTGTTTACAACTTACAAATTTTTAAATTGCAGGTAAGATAAATGCATCAACATAGCAAAGTGGAAATAAGATGCATTTTGTCTTGCTTTCCCGAAGTTACATACTTTATCATCATGGAGAAATGCTAAATAATTTGAACAGATTCAGGCAATAAGTCTTCAGGAGTGGGATAGAAACATGGGGAGAGTCATGTGTGTGAGGGCAGCTGCCAGCCCAGCTGATGGCCAGAGTCTAAAGCCATTTCTGAGTCCCTGTTATCTTCTCCATGGTACACATATGGGTAACGAGCCCACAGGGGTGAGGGTAGGAAACCACATCAACTGTCACTGCTTGTCCCCTTTTGACCAAGCATGATGGTGCTGGTTGTTTATTTTTCTCATGCTCTTTCTGATCAACTATGAGTTAGTGAAAGGAGTTAGAATTCTATGTGAATAAGGAGAAGATATATTTTATGTCTGGTTTTGGAGATCTTTTTTCTGCACAATTCTGAATATGTGATTTTTCTGAGGCTTTTAGTCATACTTAGGCTCTCTGCTATTTCAAACATAGAAGCGGTGGATCTGGTTAATTGTAAGTGGAAGGGGACATAATTTTTGCCATTTATTCTAATGCTTAGGCATTTTTAGAAGATGGGTGTCTGGGGATGAGCTCATTGAGGCCAGTGTTTAGCAAAGGCCATGTTGATTCTGGGTTCTATTCATGTTGGCCAGAGGCTTCCAGTTTGCAGAATATCTTTGCATTGCCACATGTTCTCTTGAAAAGCAAAAATTTTAGAGTCTGCTTCCAGTTGGTGTAAAGAGGAGCATAAAGTAAATTCAATCTCAAACCTCTGAGATACACGTGGATTTGCAGGATTCCAGCCCACCTAAACTTACAATTCCATCTTGATCATCAAAAGGCTGTTTATTTGGAAATAAAAAAATGAAAAAAAGAAGACAAAAACATTCAAAAATCTTTTTTGATCCTTCAAGGTTTATTCTAATTTCTTTCTTTCTTTTCTGCTCTAACTAGAAATTGCTTTATCATCTATTTTTCACATTTACTCTGTTCTTTTCCTATGATATCCTAAGTTGGAATGAGTGCCTCATACACGAACTGATATGATAGTGGTTAAATCTGCCAACACATTCTCCTTACAAGAGAATATTCATAGCTATTTCCTGTGCCAGTGATTTATTTCCATTCTGATATCAAATAGATTTTGCTTTACACCTCTGCTGTCAAATGCATGTGCTGGTCCTCCTCTAAATTTAAAATCCAGTCAAGGAAATGAAGGAGATAGCACCTCTTTTATTACAGTTTGGGAAACAATAAAAATCATTTTGGATATTGAAATATCCCATGAAGAGCTTGGATAGATTTCTTTCTATGCTTGGAAAAATTGCAGACTAGAAATTCAAAGAAACAGACGTCAGCTAAATACTATGTTAAAGCTATGGTGCCCCCACGGTCACCAATGAGTTTGCAGATACTAAATTGAGTCAACGAACCACAAATAAATAAGTGTAGAGAAAACTAATTGCCTAGAAGGAAATGCTCCACTTGCTTTGTCATTAGCTGCTTGAAAGTCCCTACAAGTGCAACTTATCCGAAATCTAAATTCCAGAATAGAGATCAGATAGATACTGAAAACAAGGTCTCGGCTTGTTCTGCTGTCTACCCTTATACTGTAATAAGAGTGTCTTGGAGTCTGGAAAAACTTCAGACACAAAGAGCAAACATACCAGCGCTGCGCGATTTGTTTCAGAGGGGGCTCCGTCAGCACAAAGGGGTCTCGTTCAAGGCTGCTCAAACTTAAATGGGTGTTTGAATCATCAGGGGTCTTGATAAAAGGCAAGTGCTGATCCTGGGGACTTGCCTTGGATTCTGCATTTCTAACCAGCTCCCAGACAATGTCCCTGATGCTGGGCCAGGGGCCCTGTATTTAATAGCCAATGTGCACTGGTTAATAATTTCTCCCAGAAATCAGAAAACTTGAGTACAGTTCTCCCCTTCCACTGATAACTTCAGAGAAATAGCCTGACCTATCTGAGCCTCAGTTTCTCTATGTGAAGAAGAGGCACTAAGGTTTAAGAGGTCACATGGATATAGAACCATGAAGAGAGTTATAGATGTTATGTGAACAGGGGTGGCCTAGCAAACCCATTCCAGGTGAGAAAGACATCAGAATGGTGAAGAAAGAGTCTTAAAGGCTGAGAACCAAAAGTAAACAAACAGACCTCATTGGAAGGCAAAACCTCAACCAGGGGAATAGGAAGGAAATGTGATGAAATAAATAAATAAAGCCAAGTGCCACGAAAAGAATCAGTTGAAGGAAAGTGGGCTTCATCCATGTAGAGGAGAGGGTACCAATGCAAGTGGAACATTTCCTTCTAGGCAATTCGTTCTCTCTACCCTTATTTATTTGTGCTATGTCCCTTAACATCTGAGTAGTCATGAGCACAGAGATATACAAAGTACACATCTGCGGAAGTAGGTGAGGAACAAGATGAAGTAACATATATTAAATAAAATAAATTATATTTTTAATATATTTTTAAAAACCTATGGATGAAATACAAAAAGTTAAATAAAAATAAATTTCATCATCTCTTTTCCTAAAAGGGTGGATAAAATTTTTAATGAGGTTTTTTCTTTTTTTTTTTTTTTTTTGCTTTTTGACGTTTTTTAAAGTACCTAGAACAGCTGGTACTGCTTCCAGTAATAACTGTTCAGACTTACACTGCTCAGACATGAGAAGAAGGAACGTTACAAAGAGTTTTCAAATGCACTAAAGGTTTAATATTGAGGCTCTGCGGAAAAAGGCAGTCTGCCCTATTACCCCCAAATGTACTTTTTTTTTTTTTTTGAGAAAATCTCACTCCATTGCCCAGGCTAGAATTCCATGGCATCAGACTAGTTCACATCAACCTCAACCTCCTGGACTGAAGTGATCCTCCTGCTCCAGCCTCCCAAATAGCTGGAACTAGAGGCACCTGCCACCATGCCCAGCTATCCAAACTACTTCTTGGGACTTGGGACAGAAATACACAGCAGAATTCTGAGTGGCAGAAGGAATGGAAAAAAAAAAAACATTTTATCTCTTTTCTTTGTAGGTCACTAATTAAACCCCATCAGCAAATCTGGAACATCCTGCCTATCATGTTTGCCACTTACACTAGTAGCTTTCCAACTATTCCAAGGTTGAAGACACTGATGATTAACTTCTGAAAATACCCACCAACTATTTCAGACCCGTGAACTATCACACCCTCTCAACGTCACACAAAGGCGTGTTGGCAGATACCCGAATTAAGCAAATGCCTTTTCAAAACACTATAACATTGCATTTCATTTTTAGAAGTGACGGTGGTTCTAGCTACCAAATGATGTGACTCTGAGCCTTCAAGGGCCTAGACTGACTTTCTTCTGATAGAATCACCATCTGCTTAAGACTAAATCTACCTGTAAATTGGCTATTCTTGCACCATAGGTCACATCTGAACCCTTCACTGGCGATTTCACAATAACAATAGATGGGAACAAAAGGTCACATTTTAAAAGAGAGAGCCGGTTGGACTATTTGCAAGATCACAGGTATTTGTATTATACAACAGGGATGAGTGACTGTAGCTTTGCTCGCAGAAAAAAGATGGTTGTCCATGAAGAGTAACCTGGTTTTCTAAATTTACCAAGATTCACTCAAGATTCTACTGCAGTGCTCACAAGCTTTTATCTCTCTGACAACAAAACCCAAGAGGTTTGCCAAAATAGAATTCCAATGTAGGGGGAAAGAAGCTAAAGAATTATGCATTAATAACACCTTTACCCATAGGCGGAACATATTGTCATCTGCACACACACGAATAGGAGATCGTAGGTTATTAAAGGTGAAAGAGGCTAATAGTCTTTGGGATTGCTCTCTTGGGACACCTATTTGCATAATGAAGCCAATACAAGGCAACCCAGCTCAGCAGTTCTTTTGGATCAGCTACTGGTAGTCACACACAATATTTTTAATTCACTAACTAAATTACTCTGTGGAAGAGTTGTTGGTAACTAATGTCAAAACTGTGTCTACAAATAATTCATGCCCATACTTAGCAAAAAAGAAGAAGCCCTATTGGTAAAGATATATGGTTGAACTAATCTGTCTTTAAGAAAATCCCAAATGAATGCATGTATAAAGATGCATGACTGGTAAACATTTAGATACTGTCGAGGTCATCTACAGAATTTAAACTCAATGTCAGAGTCCAGACTCCAGATCTCAAAGTTCAGGGAATCTACATTAGAAAGCATCTTAGATATAGTGATCAAGGAAATGCCATGAAGGATATCTGTAACAGTATGATCAAAATATTTCTGAATGTATATGAATCGTGCCCTGTGATTGCACCAATGTACATAATTATGATTCAATAAAATTATTAAAAAAAAAAAGCATCTTAGAAGCTGCTTATCAAGGGAATGAAAGCCAAAATGGGGGGCTGTGGTCTTATTTTCATATTTAGTAATTGCAGAAGGCTTTTTATTTCAAATACTTTCAATTATAGAACCCAAACTGTAGGAAAAACATGGAGTGAAAGATAGAAGTAAATTGAAATTTTTTTTTTCTTTTTGTGGAGATAGAGTCTCACTCTATCGCTCTTGGTAGAGTGCTGTGGAGTCACAGCTCACAGCAACCTCCAGCTCTTGGGCTTAAGCAATTCTCTTGCCTCAGCCTCCCAAGTAGCTGGGACTACAAGCGCCCGCCACAGCGCCTGGCTAATTTTTGATGCAGTTCGGCTGGGGCCAGGTTTGAACCTGCAGCCCTCAGTATATGGGGTCGGCGCCCTACTCGCCGAGCCACAGGTGCCATATTCACTTCACAGGAAGCATTAAAGATTGATATTTCTCATTGTGGAGTGGATTCACTTTATGAAACAACTTGTGGCTTAATATATACCTAAAAGATTATAAATACTACTGATAAAAATAATATTCATTGAAAGCTTGTTATGTGCTAAATATTTTCTGCTAAGTCTTTTTATATGGAATAATGCATTTATTCTCATTTCTTTTTTGTCGTTGTTGTTGTAAATGCTAATAATATACACATTTTACAGATGAACACAGAGAGAGTAAATAACTTGCCTATCATCTCAGAACTAGTGAGGGGCTGAGGTGGGATTCAAACCTGGACTCTGAATTTTTGCCTCTCCCTTCTGAAAACCTTTGTTTTCCTAGTATTTTTCTTTTTGTAAATGTGTCTGTTACATGGAAATGTGTGTGTTTATTTTAAGCTACACACCTATATATCTCCATAAATAGCAAACATGTCTTAATTGTATGCTTAGTGTCATGTAATGAGTTAGGAGATCAATGTAAAAAGGTTATTAAACAGGGGCCTGCTCCCCAAGAAGCTCTGTATCTCTCCAGATTCACCATAGAGGCTCCTAAGTTCTCCATCACAGCAGTTACCGGGTACCTACCCTGTAAAATCAGGTGTTAGTTTAGGAGGAGAGTTAAGTTAACCCTTTTTCTATTAAACATAAAGTTAAACTTCTTTTATATTATGAATAACTGACCTGATGTACCTCATATTTCAACTCCAAATTTAGGGAACTGGAGAATACAAAGTGGCTGTGTGATGTCAGAGCAATTTTTGTCATATGAAGACAAAATCACAGATTGATGCTGCTGAGAAGACAGATGGAATGCATGAAAATTGGGGAGTTTTAGGGAGTTGGTTTCAAGAAAAGAAAAGGAAGAAAAAGCCCATTGAAAAGGATCAGAAAACTGTTAAGATAAATGTGATCCACCTAGTGGTGGAGCTGCCTAGAATCCAAAATGAAAAACCTTGACAGGCAGAGATAAAATAGGCGAAAAGATTATAGGTTATAGCTTAATTCTCTCTCCCTGAGCGTGGGCTGGATTTAGTGACTCATTTTGTAAGAACATAGCATGGAAAGGGGAAAAACAGCAAATTTTCAGTGATGGAAATTGGCAAACACTAACTTAACCAAGTGACTAAGCTTAATATCACCTGTGACAAAGCATGTGGGTGTCATGTACTCCTTGATATTGTGTGATGAGAGGGACCCTTTACCTCCACGATATTTTCCCCTAAACCTCAATCCAGACTAATCATGGGGAAAATATCAGATAAACTCAAATTAAGGGATGCTATGGACTAAATATTTGTGTCATTGCAAAATACTTGTGTTAAAATCCTAGCCCCCAATGTGACAGTATTAGGTGATGGGGCCTTTGGGGGCTCATTAGCTCATAATGGTGGAACCCTCATAAATCAACACCCTAATAAGAAGCAACACTTGAGAGAGAATTTTTCTCTCATCCATGTGAGGACACAAGGAGAAGATAGTCATCTGTGAAGCAGAACACAGGCCCTCGCCAGACACTAAATCTGCTGACACCTTGGTCTGGGACTTCCCACCCCCAGCACCATAAAAAATTAATGTTTGTTATTTAAGAAGCCCGCTCTGCGATATTCTATTACAGCAACCCAAACCGAATAAGCAAGGAGCATTCTGGAAAATACTTGGTCAGTGTCCTTCACAACTCTCAAGATTGTGAAAATTAAGGGGAAAGTTCAGAACTGACACCAGTGGACCAAGTACAACTCCGTAAGGACAGTGGTGATGACTAAATGCAATTCTGCATCAAAGCTTGGCTTCTGCAATGGAGAAAGGACATCAGCAGAAAACTGGCAAAATACAAATAAAGTCTGCATTTTAGTTGACACTAATGTCCCCACATTCCTTCCTCAGTTTGACAAATGCACAGCGGTTAGGTAAGATGTTCACACTAGGGGACATGGGTGGCATGGAGAATGAGGCCGTGGATTTGAGTGAGAGAGATTCCCAACTCTGTCACTAACCGGATCTGTGATACTAAGAAATTCTCTTAACTTCTCTAGATCTTGCTTTCTTCAAGTAAAAATGGAATTAAGTTATACAAAATGATCATTTCAAACGCCTCTTCCAGGTCGTGAACATTATGTGATATGAGCATCTTGTGGGCCACCTTTGGCCCAGTTTCCAACCCTGAATCATCGTGTATAAAGACAAGTAGGAAGAGATGGAGTCAACACAACTATCACTGGATCCTGCGTGAACCTGAGCTCTGTAAATACAGTGAATGGTTAGTCACTTTGTTAACAACTGGAGATGTATCTTTTAAGGTCATGTTGCTACTCCCAAGATGGTAGCAACATGACCTTAAAAGGTGAGCTGGTCTCATCAGGTCTTTAAAATCATGTCAAAAAATTATCTGCTTCAATTTGGAATTTAAATCACAAAAACAAAGGTCATTGGTAGAGAGAGAAGATGCATTTCTCAATGCAAATGGAGATGTAAAATATCTGTATTTACTAATGATACACTGATAGTCATAAATTAAACATTGAAATGAGAACATGAGGGGAAACTGCCTTGCTCTAATTGTTTCTCCCATGAGAAAGGATACAAGTTAAAAGAAGTGGCCAAGAGAGACAGGGACAAAGACAGAGATGGAGAGAGAAGAGAAGGTAGTTCTAAGAAGGAAATAATAGTCAGTAGATTGACCAGAAACAGCATCTAGAAGCCAGAAAAATAAAAGTGACCAAATAAAAGGTGGTTACATTAGAAATGGAAAGTAGTCAACTATTTGGGGTTTTTTGTTTGTTTTGCTTTTGCTTTTGCTTTTGCTTTTGAGACAGTCTTATTCTGTCGTCCTAGGTAGACTGCTGTGGCATCATAGCTCACAGCAACCTCAAACTCATGGATTTGAGCAATCCTCTTGCTTCACCTGCTAAATAGCTGGGACTACAGGCTTACACTACCATGCCCAGATAATTTTTACTATCTTTAATAGAGATGGGGTCTCACTCTTTCTCAGGCTGGTCTCGAACATCTGAGCTCCAGCAATACACCCACCTTGGCCTCCCAGAGTGCTAGGATTACAGGTGTGAGCCACCACACTAGCCCTATTTTAGATTTAAAAAGAAAGGGAGAAAGGCGGTGTCAGTCCGGGAGAATTAGAAAAAAAATAAGATGCCCAACTTGCCACGGTTCTTTTTGAAGTTTCCAAGTTTGGGTAGTGGAAGTTCTGCATATTGGGAAACCCCTAGTGTCAGGCAAAATGGGGATGGTTGATCACTTAGAAAAAGACTATTATCTAATATTACATTCTTATTTTAATTTAAAATGATGCTGGAAATGAAATGGTTAAATTTCTCTTTCTATATTTAATTAGAAGCCACCTTGTTTTTGTTCTATATTTATTTTATGCTGTGTAGAAACTCCCAAATAAAAAACAGAATGTGGGTATATATAAACATACACATATACATACACCCAGAGGTACACACACACACACACACACACATATACATATATATATATATATATATATCTTGCTCTTAAGAAAATGAGTTACCACTCCCTAACTCATAATCACCTCACATTGCATGGGACAGGAAGTAACTCAGACTTACATGATTGAATCTAATCTTAGCACTGGGTCTAGTTTTTAAGATGAAAACACACAAAATACTTTGAAAACTTAAAAGCAGTGCACATGTGGGGAAGCAAACCCATGCTACTACTGATCTGTTCACATTAAATATCACCAAAGGTAAGCTATTTTTGTAGTAATCTGAGTTATTTGAAATGTATAGATCAGCTATGATAAAGGCAGCTGATTTCTGGTAAGGTAAGGTGAAGGTAAAATCCAAGTTAAAACACAGACCTTGTAAAAGTGCCAAAGGTAAATCGTTGTCGTTAAAATTATGTTCATAATATTAAGACTGAGGAAGTGTTGCATCCACAAATTGAGACAAATAACATCATCAACAAATAATACAAAAGCATGAGTACTTCGCTCTTATTTAAGATCTTCTTCTCTATCGCATATATTTACCACAATTTAGTAAATGATTTTCAAATTGGAAAATGTAGACAACAAGCACGATTATCAGGGAACTGGAATTAAAATGTTAGAATATATTTCAAAATTAAGATCCCTCTGTTTAGAATGAATAGAAGTCATCAGACCCAAATAAGTTATATTCCAGGCCAATTTTTCAAAACATGATTATTTTACTATAAAAGCAAGATGTCTCAGTAGATGAGATACATTTTTAAAAAGTGAAATAAACTTAAAAACTAGAAATTATGTACAACTGAGATTGATGTTACCCTTGCTGTATTGTGGAATTAAGCTGAAGCCCAGGAAGGAACATAATCAATCCACTTAATGCCAAACTAACTTTTAAAAAGTAAATAAATCACAGGCAATGAGGTCAGAAAAATGCTATTCAGAGAATATATTTTCATATCTGCAAGTTGAAAATATTTTGTTGGTGATATGTTTTTACAAAATTTCCCTCTGTATCCTTGGCAACAGGAATACACACACAAACGTGCACACATCGGATGCTGCTGCAAGTGGCGTGGTTGGACTAAGCATTGTGCCTAAAGTCTGTTGATAATGGATCAATAACAGACTAGCAGCATGTGGTAAGATTCTGTAATAGACATCATCCAATATTTTTCTTAATTAATGCAAGTCAAGAGATACCCTTATGGAGTTTGTATAAGATACACATCTGATGATGAAATCAGTTTCCAAAAAGAACTTGACATGCTGGAAGTAAAGATTGCATTGATTCCTATGAAAGTCCCACACTTGGGCCTCCGTGAGCAAGTGCATCGGTGAAGTGCAGATGATACCTGATATCACCATGAGATTGTTTACAAAATGCTTGGGAATTTTGGTTGCTATCAATGTCTTTAATGAGCCAATGGTGTGGCATGATTGCCAAGAAAAGCTAAGGTCTGCTTACCTCACACCATTAGAAGGATCGTGTTTAAAACAAAGAAGGTAGTGTTCTTGCAGTGACAGTCCTCCATTTAGTCCTTGTTGTAGTCTGTTTGGATTACTGTAAGAAGCTGTCAGAGACAGGGTGGCTTATAACCAACAGAAACATATTTCTCGTAGTTCCAGTGATTGGAAAACCCAGGCACCTGCAGATTCTGGTGAGGGCCCATCCCCTGCTTCCCGTACCACCATCTTCTTGCCATGTCCTCACATGGCGGCAGGGGTGAGAAAGTTTTCTAGGGCCTCTTTTTTAGGGGCATTAATTCCATTCTTGAGGGCTCATGACCTGATCCCCTACAAAAGCCCTCATCTCCTAATGCCATCACATTTGGAGTTAGGTTTGGACACATGAATTTGTTGGGGGTGGGGCAAATAGTCTGTCTACAGCAGTTCTGGTCATCATATAAAGCATATCGAGAACATTGAGGCCAGAACTGTGAGAAATCTTAAAAACTGTTGATAATGGATCAATAACAGACTAGCAGCATGTGGCAGGATTCTGTAATAGACATCATCCAATATTTTGGAGACGTAATTACTGGAGGGGGAGAAAAAAAACTCCTATAACTAGACACAGGGCATAGTGGAGAAATGATAATTACTTCCAAATACCTAAAATTTTATTTTAAAGAAAAGGTTTGAACTTACACCACAAATCTCCAGAAGACAAAAGTCAGATCGATAGTTAAAGATTTGGATAGGCAAATTTCAGCTCAGTTTAAGAAAGAACATTTCGGCAATTATAGCTTTTTTAATCAAAAGATTGAAACACTATAATCGCCCAGGGTATGGAGACATGCATATTTTCATATAATTGAAATGGGATGGAAATAGGAATTTTTTTGTCTGAAAAGGCAGTTTGGAAATATATTTTAAAAGATTTAAATGCCAGATGTTTCATGTATAAACATTTACCTGAATAATTATAAATTCTGGGAAAAGTTTATAGGAAAATTAATTGCAGCATTATTTATAGTAGTGAGCATTTTGAAATAACCTAAGTGGTCCTTATATATGTATACACAAAACACATATATAAAATAGAATACTGATCACTATGCTACTATTTAAAAAGCACATAGGAGAAAAATATTTTGTAAAAACAAATATTCATAATAAATTCTTAGTTAAGAAGAGATCCCAACCTTTTAAATGTAGAAAAAGAACAAAAAATACACAAAATGAGCCAAAATATCAATATTGCTATCTGTAAAATAAAGAGAAATTGTTCCTTATGCATTTTACAATTTTTTCTAATCTGTCTTAAATGAAGACATAAACATTTTGCAACTATAAACAAAAAATAATGAAGGGATAGAACTGTGTTCCTGCATTTTCAATACCTAACTCACATTAAGAAGGCTACACACTTTTTGTTGAATAAATGAATAAATTAATTAAATGTCATAAATATTTTATGGAGTGAACTCTCTAAAAGAGTTAATAGCTTCCCATTACTAGAAGTGTTTAAGCAGATACTGAATGACTCTCAGCATATGTGGAGGGCATTCTTATTTGGATTTAAATTAGTGGCTCCAAACAGAGGCACCTGGAAAACCTAAACTACTCTTCCATTTCATAAAGTACAAATTTCCAGTCCCCATCCCAATTTATTTGCTAAATCTGTGGGCGTTGAATAGAATTGGAAAATCTGCAAGAGTTGTTAGAATTTGGTGGAGAAAAATAAACCTTCTGAGATTGTTCTTATGCAGCTCAAAAACCAAATTGTGATGCTGAGCTAATGGCTAAGATGAGAACATACGCAGGTTCCTGAGGGCCTCTCACTCGCTGTTTCCCAGATCCCATGAGCTCACTCCCTAACCCTTCACATCTTCATTCAGATGCCACCTCCTCAAAGAGGCGCCCTCTCACTCCTGTGACCTAATCACAAATCATGACTTTTTCCAAGGACTTCCACCTATGCAGCCCCGTCCACCCTATTTTTGCTACAGTACTTCTTGCTTTCTGGAATGTAATATAATTGACTTATTTATTATTGTTCTTATCTTTTCCCATTAGATCATAAATTCCATGAAGACAGGAATGTTTGTCTTTTTCTAATTTTTTGTTTAGTTCAGCATCCTAATACAGTGACTGGCATGTAGTAGGTGCTCAATAAATGTTTGCAAATGAACAATAATAAAAGAACACATGCACATCCATGACTCTCGTTGCAGGTGGCTGCCACTGCTTTGTGCCAAGAGGTGTTTTGGTTGGTCTATTTGCTGAGCTCTGTTCCGCCCACATTAATGCAAACCGCACTGGGACAGAGTTCTCTAAGGGGGCAACTTATCTAGCTTTGCCAACATTAGGCAAAAAGTTCTTGTCTCTAAAAGACGGGATCATAGGGGAAGATATTCCTCTTTTACTAAAACTGGATGGGGTTCTTTAATTCAGCTTTATGAAGACATCAAAGGTTTGTGTGGATAATGGCAAAACGCTCACGCCACTAGAAAATAAATGAAGTTTTACATAATCACATGTATTTCCAAAGTAGCTAGTCATTTGGACACAAATCTCCAGTCCCTCTGCACTGGTCTTAGTGGAGTTCATCCCAGCCCATTTCTCTAGAGCAGTGTGTTTTGCCTGGTGTCTGCTGCCTTTTCTCCTGGGGAATCTATTGTGTTGATGCTACATGTCTCAAACCAATCTTTGAAAAATAATTGTGCTGCTGTGAGTTTATGTAGAATCTCTTAATTGCCTTGAACATGCCCTGCTCATTACAGTTGCCTGAGGCTACAGCTCTCTGTTTCAGATCGTCTCAGGGATTCTATCACTCCACCTGGAGGTCTGGGGGTCCAGCATTCCCTACACAGAGTAAAAAACTGGGGCAGGGCACAGGGTACATATGAGGAAACAGTTTGAATCCCCATGCCATGAAGAATTGCCTCCTCTTTTGTCTGAACTCAAAACACTCCCCTACTTGGCAGAAACATCTCTGCCAAGGTGATAGACGCCTTGCTGGAGGAAGCTCAGGACATGTGTTTAACTACGTTGCACTCAGTGTCAAGGTGGTGCCCAGATATTTGGATGAAAACTGTAGGATTCAGTCAATGTTGTACATACTCTCCTTATAGAACTGTAGTGCTTGTTGCTCTAAAATATCCTTATCAAGTTGGAACACACATTCTTCTTATAAAAGCATTACAAGAATGGAGAAGCAATACTCCAATGTACACAATTCTAATAGGAAGGCAGTAGATGATCTCCTACAAGGTGGGGGGCAGGAGAATGAGGTATCAGGGAGAAGGGAGGAAGGACGGGGGTGGGGGGCACGGTGTATGGCACACTTCTTGGAGGTGGGACACAATTATAAAAGGGACTTTACCTAACAAATGCAATCAGTGTGACCTAATTCTTTGCAGTTTCAATGAATCCCAAACAATAAAAAAAATTAATTTATAAAATATTAAATATCCTTATAATGTTTCATATTGTGTAATCTAAGTTTGGATATTGCTTAAGATCTCACGCTCTAATTAATAAACAGGGCAGCAATTTCCTGCATTAACCTGTTGGATCAAATAACTGGAGGTAACACCTGGGTGAGGGTGGCGTGTTGGTTGGGCTGCTGGACACGTTTAAGGTCTAGAGAAAGAAAGAGGTCAAACATTTTAGCTTCTAGTTCAATCCTTATTTAACATATTGTATCCTGTTATAGAAAAAAATCCACTGACTTTGTCACAGAAATTATTGTCCTTGTTATCAAACAACATGGAATCAAAATCAGCAGTCCCTAGGAAAACAGACTCATATTATTCCCCAAATGACAACATTGTCCAATGAAAATATCCTCCAATTCCTCTTGAGGAGTTTGAGCTAAAAGAACATTTTTCTTGGATGTTATTTTTTGGATCTACAGGAATTATTTTTTGCCTTCATTGTGTACAAAAAGTCAACATGTGGTGTTTGCTTTTCACGGGTCTCTTAGCTTCTTTAAAGAGGCCTGTTTCCTGTATCCGTATCTTCCAGAGTCCCGGGCCCAGACTGGGAAAACTCTGCTGTATCTCGTCATCCCCGCAGCACACAGCCCTGAGCCTCTGCCCAGTCTCTGGATGTCCACTCTTCACTGGCTCCTCAGCAGGGGGAAGTAGCCGATCTCACTGTGTTGGCCTCTCTGCAGCTGGGCCCTCACTGGTATTCAAAGCTACTGCTCCATACAGCTCCTCTCCTCTGCTTCTATCCACTTGGGACAAGCCCAATGGCACAGAGCCAGCCTTTCAACTTCTCTGCTCTTCTGCCATTTCCACTGGTAAAGGAGCACGTAAGAAAGTAGAAATCATCAATACAGACCCAGGTCCCAAAGTATAGATAAAGCAGAAACTGAATTGGTGTCGCTTACCTATCAATCTTTATTTGCAGCCCCCTCCAATCAGTACCCTAAAGAAGAAGATGTCCTAAGCACCAAAACCTTGGACAATTTCATTGAGTGTACTTGCCAGAATTCCTGCCTCTGATCTTGTTGCCCAATAGCTCCTCCAAACAAAATACTGCAAAGATTCAGTAAGTGAGGTATCATTGCTATTGATTCAATCCAATCAAATCTGCCCTCTATCTTACATGTGTTCTTCTACTTACTCTCACAATAATCAATTCAAATGCCTAAGTCATAATAGAAATTATTTGCATAAGGGTGATAACTAGCTTGTTTCCTAACATTGTTGTATCAAGATCACACAGTTTTGAAAGCTACAATACATATTTCTGTAGTGATAAATTGATAAATTGTATTCACCCAACCCATTTCCCACCCTGTTTTCTTCAGGTAAGTCTGACATATAAAAACAAATAGCCTTTTATGTCTTTTAGATAGCAATATTTCATATCCATTTATAAATGAACTAAAAATGCCCCAAATATTACTTGTCATTGCAGGAAAAAGGAATTCTGAATTCAGATTTCTTACCCTTCCCACACATATACGGACACACGCAAATTGCAGTCATTCACATTGGAATAGAAGTTAATGCTTCTGCTGATACCAAAAAACTCCAGTTACCCCAGGATTTGAGTGCTGACTGATTTCTGATTTATTTTCAGCAAATGGGGCAGCATAATGGCTAAAACAAATACTTCAAGGACCCTATTTAAATGAACATATGTAAAGAAATTCAGGTGTAAATCTGACTTCAGGGTTATTTCTTCAATTGTGGTAAAGTCTTGGCAGCTGCAAACATCAATTAAAGATTTGGCGTTCCAACAATAACAAAGAGTACTGCTTAGAATAGATTTGCAGAAAATTTGGTCAATTGGATCCAAAGCTACCAACTGGCAAGTTTACTAGACGTATATGAAGCAGATTATACTTCATAAGACAGTGATGGCAAAAAATTCTGATTGTCTTTAGGGGGGTTGGAAAGAAAATTAACTTCATTGGTCATTCCTTGTCCAGCCAGATATGATAACTGAGGTGTGCATTGTGCTAACAGTTAAAAATATGTTCTCACAAATATTATCTCATAATAGTTTCCCTGCAACCCAGAAGTCGATGGAATACAGCTAACAACGAAACAAAGGCTCTGGACAGTTAATTTCCCTAAATTCACCTGGAAATTATTCAGACAAATGACTATAAAAAAACAACCATTCATTAGGAATTGCCAGATTGTGGCACACCCTCTTTCTTCGTGACCAAATATACAACCACATTCACTGGCAGCGTTTTCCCAATCAGAGATGACTGGTGGGTGGGTATGAGATATGGCAGACCAGAGAGGACAGAGGACACTCGGAACAAGACACTCCAAGATAACAGATGCTGACACGCATCTCCTCACAGCCAAGCTGTCATGAATTCTTCTGTAGCTCTGAAACACATATAGTACTTTCCCGCTCAGGTTTCCAGGGCCTGCAGCCTGTGCTTTCAACATAACAACTATACACACAGATTATTGGCATCGTCAAATTCTGTATCTTGTTCCTGTTCTCAGCTCTCTTCATTTCCTGGTCCTCGTGTTTGGGCATAGAAGAAAAACTAATTCTGAAAAACGTCTGAACAAAATTTTATACTTAAAAAAATGCAATTTTTAATTTGAGTGGAATGATCCAGTAGGTTCATAGTCCTCAGAATAACAAGTCATTCAAAAACCGAATAGCCAACCAGTCTAACTTCAAAGGTGGCCATTTAGAATTAGAGAAGTTGAAATTGGAAGAGAATTTAGACCTCCTAATTTGAATCTCTCACTTTCCAAAGGAGGAAGACCCAGTGATGAGAAACAACTTTTCATAGATCATGCAAAGAATTAATGTCTAGGCCAAACTTAAAAGTCTCCTGACCCCTGTTCTGTTTAGAGTTTGTATTTGTTTGTTTGTATTTTCCTATGACTTCATACTAAGAAGATGTTTGGCCACCAAAGAAACAAGTCTTAGGATCAGTCATCTCAAGTTACATGGATACTTTTCCTTTCCTGCAAACAGGGACCCAGAACATCTTCTCACCTCTTACCCTTAAGGTTTCTCAGGGGAAAATAAACCAGTCAAAACAAAGGAGAAGAAGGCATTATATACACATTTTATCAGCTCCATCTCCGGCATTACTGAAAGTATATTTTGTTGAAGCCAAAACTCACCCTAGCACCAGACTATTCAAGCACTGAATAAATAATGACATGAATTATTTGATACTGGAATACATTCTTCTCAGTAAAGTATCTGAAGAATGGGGAAAAGAGTATCCAGTGTACTCAATACTATTATGAAACCACTACATAAACACTTACACACTCATACAAATAATAAAGCACAAATATAGTCTAACAAGGGCGAGGGGTGAGAAGGGAAAAGGGAGGGGAAAGGAGAGGGTGATTGGCGAGAGGAGTGAAGGCATTTGGTGGGATCTCACCTAAGATGTACAATGCAAGGGTGCATTTCAAAATAACTAAGAGTAAATTCTAATTGTCTTACCACAAAAAATAAGTAAGTGAGGTGATGGCTTATGTTAATCAGTTTGGGTTAAGCATTCCACATTGTCTATTGAATCATCTAATGCTACCCCATAATTATGGGGTTATGATTTTAATTAAAAATCAAATTTAAAAAAATGGTCAATGTGAAGTTCATTGCTTTATGCAATGAGTGGCTGAGGGTAGAGACAAAGGGTTTCATCGTACAAGTTTGCATGGAGGTACAGCACTTCAATGACATACTCCCAAGCATATGTCACTTCCCCCAACAGTTAAAAAGATCTAACAGAGCTCACATTTATTCCTTTATAATCCTTCAATGTGGAGCACAGAATTGGTGCTTAAATTCTACTTGTATGAAAGTGTAAAATAATAGAGTCTCCTTTTAATCTTTAGAAAACAGCCCTTCTCAAGAAATATGAATTGCCTAACCTCAATGAAAAGGTAAACAAAACTTTTCAAAAGTAAGCCATTGAATCTAATCTTCTTGTATTGTATGCAGAGAATGAGAAGCCTGGTGAGGTCGGCCTGTGTGCTGCATCGGTGCAACTCAGAGCAAAACCTGCCCAGAGGAGTCAGCAAAGCCCAGATGTCTCAGGGTGTTCCAGTCCTGCGAGCCACATTTGGGACTATAGTAAGTGATCCAGTTGTCCAGTCACATAGTAGAGACCATCAAGACCAATATATTCTGCCTCACATCACTATCTTCTTGCCTCCCATTAAAAATTCAAATGCCCAGGGAGGGTAATTGGTGGGGCCACACCCACACTGCATCTTAGAAGGGTACAGGCGAACCTTACTAAATGCAGAATACAAATGTCTTCATATAATAACTGAGAAAATGCCAGGAAGGCTATGGTAATCAGTTTGATAAAAATAGTTCAGATTATATATGAAGCCAGCACATTGTACCCCTTGATTGCACTATTGTACACAGCTATGATTTAATAATAAAGACAATAAAAAAAGAAAAAAAATTCAAATGCCCTAAGCTTACCTTTACCCTGCTTTGTACATTGTCCAATTAGTCTGACCCATGTTCTCTCCTTTCCCTCACTCTCAAATCCTTCTGTTGTCACTAAAATTCCTACCTGATCAATTGTAAATGCCTCTATATCCCGCACCCTTTCTCAGAATGTTCTCATCACTTCTTATCTTAACCGAGACCCATTTGTCCTCTGATTACTATTTTGAAGTCAGCTCACTGAGAGGAGGTTCTTATTTTCACACTCATGTGTCAGGGCATTGCCCCCGACATTTCCTACCACTTGTAGCCCAGCACTGCTCCCTACATCCTGTAAACCCACTCAATACTGCTGTTCTTCTAAAGCTCAAATCATTCAAATATACCTCCTTTGTCCTCATGTCACTCCGTTTATCATCTAACGTCCTGGTCCCTCTCTTCATTCATTGAAGATGGCAGGCATGAGTTCCAGTCTTCCTCTACACCCCAACTACCCTCATTATCCTCACAACTGATCAGGAACACAGAAGAATCATCAAACACCCTGGCCTCTCACATCCTAGATTTCTTCCTGCCCAGGAATAGGTTAACACACCTCAAAGAATACAAGCTTTAGCATAGGAGACAATAAATCATACTACCTCAGTACTTATAGCAAGGTAAATACTTCAATAAAAGAAGTATAAAGTACTAAAGAAACAAAGCTAAGAGAAGTCAGTAATTCTTCCTAAGGGAATTGAGAAAGTATATATGGGCGTGGCTAATATTTGTGATTTGCCCTAAAAGATGAATGTCAGTCACAAGCTGGACAATAACAGAGGCCACAGGAAACAGTTCAAGCAAAAGCATGAAATAATGTCATGGTTGTAAACACCAAATGACTTGATGTGGCTAGGAGGTGATTGTGCTGGGAAAAATAAAGGAGATGGTTAGTAAAGACGCAGGGCTGGGCCAGTTTAGGAAGTATATTACATACCAAGTGAAGAAATATTGAAGGAAGTATATTAAATACCAAGCCAAAAGATACTAGAGGTTTGAGGAAGATATTATATATGGTCAATCCTATGTTTCCAAAATAATAAAGGCAGATTGCAATTAGCTCATAAATTATATGAACAGTGTGCTCTTGAATTATGGGTGATATAGACCGAATGGTTTTGTCCTTCCAAAATATATATGTTTAAATCCTAACCTCAGTGTGATGATTTGAAGAGGTGGGGTCTTTGGGAGGTCATCAGGCCTTAAGGGTGGAGTCCTCATTATGAGATTAATGCCTTCTCTTGTAAGGTAATGAGAGATACAAGTTCTTTCTAATCTGTCATGTGAAGATGTAAGAAAATTACAGCTATCTCTGGATCAGGAGAGGTCTCACCCAGAAGCCAGCCATGTAGGCAACTTGAACTCAAACTTCCAGGGTCCAAAACTTTCAGGCATAAATGTTTAACCTACTCAGTCTCTGAAAATTTGTTGTCCACAGCCCAACTGACTAGTGGGAGAGGATAATTCCAAATTAGTATCCAATTCTTGACAGAAGCTAAAATCCAAAATATAGTCAAGGAACAGTCCTTATTCTTAAAAATAACATTCCAATTTGCTCAGTCTTCTATGCCAGCCATAGAAAGTAGGTTGCAGAGGTCCAGACTTATGTCAGCCAAACACTGGGACTTTTCCTGGGCACTTTCCAGGACTTGGCAATGATTCTCATGGCTCTGACCCAGTCAACAGAAGTTCCTGAGACACTTGAAAGTCTCGGAGCCACAGAAAACCATTTTAGGAAGACCTGAATCTGATTCAACAGAATGAGATTCTTTTTCCATTGCAGTGGGCCTTCCACATCTCTCAAAAACCAGGAAGACCCTCAGTGGCAATGTCAGGGTTCTAAATAATCTAGGAACAGATTTGAGAAGAGGTTTCGGAAGAATGAGTGTCTGCTGTTCTGGACTCACTGACCTGTGATAAACTCACCTCTCATTCTTCATTTTGTGACAAAGAGGGATCTGTAAGACTCCCTGAAATCAAAGTCAAAAACTAAGCTTGACATAATTTTGTTTTTAACTATAATATTTGGACTCCTAACACAAAACACAATTTTTATTATTATGATTTGTATATGAAAAGCTAAGCTTATGTGATTGATAATTCTGACTGAATTGGAATTCAATTTAAACAATTAATACTAGCATTTTTATTTCACTGAAGTAATCAGCTCGGCTAATAAACAAACATTTTGATACACAACACTCACTTTTGTTGTTAATGTTTTGAGTGGTTAATCCAGTTAACTCATGTACAAATCCCTTTGGAAAATAATGGAATGCAATTTCTTTGCGACTCATTTTTACCATAGGATTAAAATTTTCTGTGTCTATTTTTCTTTAAATATTTAGACCTCTCTGTTCTTTTGGATCACAGTGTTAATATTTATTTCCCTTCAAGAAAATGTGTTGGGCTTATTGGGAACTAATTTGTAACTATACAATACAAAAACTTCAGTTTAGACTTACAAACACTTACTTTGTTCTTGAAGGCCAAACATTGACTGAATTTTATATAAAAATTACAAAACACCTACTGAAATAGTATGACATCCCTCATATATTAATTTGAAAATATATTATTATGTACATTTCTACAAAATTAAATAGTACATTTTGATTTGTATAAATCAGTCACTGCAGGAGATAGATAGATAGATCGATTGATTGATTTAAATCTACTTTGTTTCAATGAAACCTGTAAAGGAATATGCACATTTTCTAATTTTGAAGTCCTCAAAAAATAATCTCTTCTGAATGAATTGCGATTATGTATATCTCAAATTACATCTAATTGCAACTTGGCATTAGATTACAGGAAAAGACACAGCCCAAGTGAACTGAAGTTTCCATGGGGACTTCCATGTTTGCTTACAGACTTCGGATCTGTCAGTTTGAAAATCTGGACAACTCAGATCTGAACGCTTTTGGATCATTATGGTCCTGTCTTTGGACAAAATCGAGCACATGCATATGGGTCTGTGGGAAACTCGGAAGTGTGTTCTCCCACCAGGCCGTAGGGCAGTCCTCCAGCTGTCACAGTGTGGCATGTCTGACAATCAGTGTCTGCCTGAAGTGCCAGCTCATGTCTGCTTTATCTGCAATGCATCTCAGTACAAATGCGTGTCTGCAGGGCCTTCAGACCATATGAATTGCCTCAGGCAGAATAGTAATTGTTCTTGTAGTAGCAGCTAGGCTATTTCATGGACATATTGGGTTGGCAGAAAAGTGAATCAATTTTAAAAAGAGTATGTAGCATTAGATAAAGCCCCAGTACCCATGGTCTTATCTGATGGTTCAGTTTGTTTTTCAGAAGTGAGTTACCCAGAGGCATTGGTGCTCTCTTTTAAGCAGACTTGAGAGTTTAATAGAAAGGTGTTGACAAGCCACTGGAAGGTCATCAGTAGATAGTGCCGGGCATCTAACAGAATTGAAAGTTTGGGTGATGCAACTGCATACAGCTGGTGCAAATAGGGTTACTGCTTCAGAAGATTTCAGGACAAAACGGCCAGTTCTGCTTCCCTGAGGTTTTTCACCAACAATAATCAAGAGACTGATAGTTATCTAAATCTTTCTTCTTAATATTTTTTTCTCTTTGAATATAAATATAGTACTCACCTTTGAAATTGGGTATTGAGAACACTTAGCACAAACAAGAAGTAAAAGGAGAGACAGAGAAACTCTAAAGCCATATCATGGTAGTGGTCGCAGCTATAGGAATAGAGGCTTAAAAATGAAGCATCACATGTGGGATCTGTTTTGTTCCTGAAAGCATTCCTGGGGCTGAGGTGAAACAAACAGGCCTAGTCTGATAGAGGAAGGTTAGAAAGTCCAAAGAGAGTCTCTGGTCAACAGTTATCAATGAAAGTTTCATGAAAAACTCCCATTATGTAAAATGAAACTGAACCAGAGAAAATAGAAACAGAAAAAAAACAAAAAGAATGGTGGAACTTAATGTGCTAATTAGTGTCTTCACTTCAAATGTCTTTCCACTCCCATTCCCCCCCCTTTTACTTGTCACAAAGTCAGCTTCCTGACACACGAAACTGAACCTGTCATTTTGTTTCAAAATGTTCAATGACACCCTATTGCCTACAGAATTCCACAATTTGGAATTCAAAACCTTCCACTCTGCGTTCTCTATCTATTGTGCCAACTTCATCTCCCACTGTGCGCCTAGTGGAATCTTGAAAACCTCCCTTTATACAGCCCTTATACAGCCCCAACTTCTTGCTCAATTCCTTTCTCCTTTAAAATCCCCCTCTGTTATTGCTCCATATGGCAGTGTATTCAAGAAGGCAGAAAATGTGGATTAATTACAATGGTTATGAGCTTTATAGGGTGCAAGCACCTTGTTAAAAGATATCCTTTCATTGTATGAGGTGCTCCATTTTAAATATGGGATAAGTTCAGTAGAAAGAGTTTAAGTAGCTTGACCAATATCATAGCTAGCAATGGGGTAAAAAAACCCGATGGGGTAAAAGCCAGATTATTGTAACTCTAGAGCCTATGCCCTGAATCTCTTCAACCAACTGCATCACATCTATTTCTTTAACCAGCTCTCCACCAATAGGCATAATTTTTAGGTATAATAAATCAGATAATGAACAATAAAATAGAAAATCAAAGTCTTGCTACATAATAAAAAGAAGAAATAAATTTTAAGAAAAATACATTACAAAAAAAAGAAACAAAATGAAATATTAACTTCAGGGAAAAGAAATGTAATAAAAAGGGACATCATATCCATGCTGTCGTAGATAATATCCTATATGTTAGGAAAAACATCAGGAAGAGGGGTAATTTACTACCACTAGCCATCAGACTAACAGCACTAGCTCTTGAAGTTTGGGAGGGCGATGAGTGAGCTTCAGAGCTTCTCTGAATGGGAAATTAAGATCCAATTCAAGCTTTCAAATCTTTACAGAACCTGCATTCTGTTGGGTCTTGAACAGAGCACCGTGTATTTAATAATAGCCAATGGAGGGTTGTGGAGCTAAAGACTTCCTATATCTTTAAAATCAAAGAAGACAAGTTCCTTATGACTAAGTGTCCATCAAAACAACACCAAGACAAAAAGTCCAAGTGACCACACAAGGCAAGTGACACGGGTCAACCAAATTGAGAGAAAGAAGCCAAGTACTGGCTGGGCAGGTCAGGGTTGGATCTTGCAGAAGGAACAGGGTTGAGCTGATTAAAATGAGTAGAGTTTGAGTGAGTAGAAAGAGTGAGAGGGATTTCTCTGTCAACTGTTGAAAATTGTGAGCCAGAATCTCTTGGGGATATGTCTGTCATAATATTTCCCAAACGTTGTGCCAAAAACATGAATCCAACCAGATGTTCTATGGAAAGAGTTACTGGTTAAGTACGTTTTGGACCGGCTGAACTACACAGGTCTCTTGCACAAACTCACAGCACTCATTAGCACACTGAAGTAGTCGTAGGGATAACAGTAGAAGCAACAACAGCTTACATTTATGCAGTTCTTACCGTGAGCCAGCCACTGTGCCGAGATGTTACATGGACTGCCTATATGTACCAGGCCTTCTGTGAAATGCTTATTACTGTCTCCATTTGACAGCTAAGAAAGCCAAGGTTTAGAGAATAGACAGCGATGACGTGATGGCATGCAGCTTGGATTCCAGATCAAGCCCTCTGACTCCAGAACTGTGCTCTTAAATGCCACATTATTACTACTTCCCATCAAAACATTACTGTGTAGCTTTTTGCATGCAAACTTTTGGAACCATAATCAATCCATCTTCTTTCTTATTGCTTCCTATAACTTCCCTTTGACCTAATGAACCTCCAACTTAAGGGGGCTTTCCCCAGGAAGACTATGCAGAGAGAAAGTGTCCTATCTGCCTCCTTGCATTGGACTGTGACGTGGGTCTAGTTCTCTTCCTTGAGGAAGAGCCCGCTTTCCTGATTTATGAAGCATTCCATACATTGGTAAATACTATTCTGGAAAAGAGCTTGTTGTGCATTCGCAGAGCAAATTATCAAAGCCAAACTTACATCTCACCTCACCCTTCATTCCTTCCCCCTCCACTGACAAACAAATATACAAAATAGTCCTTGGCAGTATACCTATTATAGTTCTACTTAATCTTCCTTCCAGAAAACTTCCTGAATCACCCAAGAAAAATAGCTTTGCCATTGTCTTCCATTGTTTGTAGGTATGTATATTTTGCGATTAGCCCAATTTTATAAAGTGTATCTATAGTCTAAAAACACCCCTTGTGCTGGCCAGCAGAATATACCATCAAAAATCCTTCCAGGAAAACGCTGACTCTTAGGCAACCTAACACCAAGCTAATAACATTGGGACCTGTTAGACTTGTGAAGTAGGACACAGACCTGTAAGACTTGTGAATTCCAAGATGGATACAAAATATACTTAGAAACAATTATCAGCATCATCCTATAGAGCATGCATTTGGCATATTCATTGCACACTTGAAATTAATAGTAATGCAGCAAAGTTTTTTCTAGAAGAGCCAGAAGGTCAAGAGGAGGGCAAAAGCATGCAGTGAATTTCTGTAATAGCTTTGCCTAATAATGCCCTGAGTGAAAATTCAATGGCAACCACTGGAAGATGGTTCCACACCAGTTCTTTATGGTTTCAAGGAGATGGGTCAGAAGGGGAGACTGACCAGCCTATATAGCCCAAAGAGAGAAGAGAATCCAGCATTTCTGCAGCCCTCATGACCACTCAGAACCTTTTTCCCCTCGACCCTATACTGTTAACTCCCTTAGTGACAATCCTAAGGTTTCTGCCATCCCACACATCTCACTCTGTTTGGGTAATTTAAAAAAACACCCCAATCAGTTTCATAATTGATTCCCAATTGATGGAAGGTGCCTGATTTTCTGCGTTTGCCCAACATTTTACTAAAAGAGCAAGCAGTAAATTTATCTGGGCTTGCCAAAAGAATGATTAACTTGGTGAGCCCTCTGTGTTTCTTTCCTGTTGACAGCTGGTTTTCTTAAACAAGTTAGTACCTGCTGAGAGGGGCTGGATTTGATCTGATCCACCAGAGCTGGTATCTTTAAAAACACACCAAACAGCCTTATATTTTGATTATTCGTAAACCACCACTGTGTAGTTAAATAGGTGCTCCATGAGTAAGTCGGGGAAGGAATTGCAGCTCTGTGCAAGAAGCATGAAATACGGCTTGCTAAGTTGCAGTCTGTTTTTCCCAGGCAAGACATACGGTGTAATTTTTTTCCTTTTGATTACATGATGTCAGTGCATACTACATTGCCTCCTGTTTAAACTGACACTTGACAGGCTGATTTCAATGTACACCAAGCCTGCCCGGCATAGTTACTGTTTCCAAGCTCCTAAGCACAGTCACAGAAACAGGAGTGAGTTTGGTTTGATTACCAGACTGGGAAGCTTTGAAGAAGCCAATGCCACTCCCTTTTACATAAGCCATCGCCTCAAAAGCCTCCTCTTAATTGCTTTTAGATCTGTCCCACCTTGGTGGGGAAGTAACCACAGTGGTTTTTAATGATTTCAAAAAAGAAGGCCGTATTTAATCACCATGGAGCCAGAGGTTAACAAATACACACTCGTCTGGATCAGATCACATTTCTCTCTTTTTTTTTTTTTATTGTTGGGGATTCATTGAGGGTACAAGAAACCATGTTACACTGGTTGCATTTGTTAGGAAAAGACCCTCTTACAATCGTGTTTTGCCCCCAAAAGGTGTGGCACACACCAAGACCCTAAGACCCC
>CAUYON010095435.1:0-10298 GCA_963573935.1 Arctocebus calabarensis
GCTGAGAACAGGACAGTCTCCTGGCAAGCCTAGAGACGTTTCCTGACTTGGGGGCAATCCCCCAAGTAACTCAGTGTTCCGGAATGAGATAAGGTCGGTCACTCACTAGTGAGCATGTGTTAAACAGTGATGCTTAGTAGTTCTTCATGAGGGTTGTGGGGAAAGAGCACGTGAGGAGAGCGGCCGTCATCCGCACCTGTTTATGTCAATTACCTCAACTCTCCACACCTGTTGTGTATAACCTTAATAAACAGCCATTGTGGAGGGGGCTCGGGGCTACCCTGCAACTAAGGTTAGCCTGCCTCCCGAAAGCTTGTACTTCAAATCCGTGTCACGCCTGGTTCCTTCCTGCGGCGACCGAGAGCAGGACATAGGAGCCCTGACATTTTTTAAATGAAAATTGGGAATTGCAATATTATTTTGTTTCTGCTAAAGATGATTTGCTTGCTTTGTGATACTGCAATATCATCATTAATGAAATTCGATGTTCATCAGGGCTACAGATATTTTACATTAGAGGGAGAGGCATAAGAGATTGTATTGTAGAAATTAAAAGATGAAAAGCAAAATCAAAGACAATTCTTTCAAGCAGCAATAAGACCTGGAAATAATGCCACTGAAAAAACTTACACAGTAGTTAACATTCAGTAATGTAGAAATTGTGAAGGAATGTATTGTTTGAAGACCTCATAACATTTCAAAATGCAAACAACTACCCCTTTGAGATGATCAGCAGCATGCATTAGACTTCAATGTAACCGAACTTCATGCAAGACTTGAAAGGTGCATATTAGTCAATTACTTTGGATGAATCAACTGATGCTACTAGCTCTGTGCAGGTTTTTTACTTCATTTGAATCATAACAGAAGATTTTCTTCTCTGTTACTCTGCTGTAGATACTCTTGAGAACACCAGGAATAGATTTCCTAAGAACTTTCAAGATGAGTGTTGTGAAGATGGACTGAATTTGGCAAAGTTAGAGAGTGTATACACAGGCAGCGCACCTTCCACGAGGAGTAAACATGAAAGGTTTATTGCACAAATAAAAAAACTATTAACATCCAGATGTTCTCATTTCTTTTCACTGTATCCTCCACCAGCAAAATCTCTGGGTTAAAGCTACCATGTTAAGTGACACTTTGCCACAGGTTGTAAGTATTGTTAATTATATTCCTGAAAATGCAACAGGGCATCTTCAGTTTCATAACATGCTAACATTGAACATCACTGAGGTATTCAGTGTAGATTTGCTGTATCACTCTAAAGTGCATTGTCTATCAGAGTGACAGGTGTTAGCCAAAACTTTATCTCTGTGAGGACAGTTAAGTTTTATGAAGAACAGAGTCAGCAATGTGAATTAGTAAAAGAAGATTTCTATGGGAATGTAGATTTCTGTGTGATATCACACCAAATAAAAACTTGGATATTGGTTCGGCATCTGTGGCTCAAGCAGCTAAGGTGCCAGCCATATACACCTGAGCTGGCAGGTTCAAATCCACACTGGGCCCGCCAAACAACAATGACAGCTGCAACCAAAAAAATAACTGGCAGACACCGGTAGTCCCAGCTACTTGGGAGGCGGAGGCAGGAGAATTGCTTGAGCCCAGGAGTTGGAGGTTGCTGTGAGCTATGATGCCACAGCACTCTATTCAGGGCAATAGCTTGAGGTTCTGTCTCAAAAAAAAAAAAAAAAAAAAACTAGGGTATTTATTTGCAAGATAAAATTAAGTCTATATATTATATGTGCCCAAAAAACTAAGTTTTTTTTTTTAAAAAGGGCTATCTTTTTTTCAAAACACATCTTTAAAAGTAAATTTCAGATGAACGATTTTCTCCAGTTAGCAAAGGTCACTGATGACCAGGACAATATGTGGGAAACATTTAAAGAAGGTGCAGCTCTTATAGCCTATTAATTAGAAAATAAAATGAATGGTTCACTGACTTTCAAAATCACATCACACTCAGATTAGCATTTCAGCCTCACCTAGTTGATATCGTCAAGGTACCTGCAGAACTAGTTGGAACTGCAGAACTAGATGGAACTGGTTAAGCTCTCAGCAGATGGTACTTTGAAGTCATTGTGGTTGAGAAAGATCCAGTTGAAACATGGAAAAATGCAGACCGGCAGTCCTCAACCCTTTTGGTACCAGGGCCTGGTTTCATAGAAGACAATTTTTTCCACAGAGGGGAGAAGGATGGTTTGGAGATGATTCAAGCACATTGTATCTCCCCCCAGATCACTAGGCATTAGGTTCTCAGAAAGGGCGCTCAGCCCAGATCCCTCACAGGTGCAGTTTGCAGCAGTAGGGCTCCTGTCCCTATGAGAATCTAATGCAGCTGTGTAAAATCTAATGCAGCTGCCAGGAGGTGGCGCTCAAATGCTGATGAGAGCAATGGGGAGGGGCTTAACTACTCGCTGACAAAGGGGAGTGGCTTAACTACTCACCTCCTGCCATGTGGCCTGGCTCCTAACAGGCCATAGACTGGGGTGAGGGACCACAGTACAAAATGCCCAAGCCTTGGGCAGCAGGCCTCAACAAATGCTTTCTTGCTTGTCAACCACTCATTGCTCAGAATCTACATTCTCCTACCTAACCCACATCAATACTCCTTGAAGGTGGTAAATGACTGATACCCATCTAGAGGACCAACTGAAACTGTGCCTCACTAAGCCGCAACCAAATATTCAAATACTTTCCAACAAACAGCAGACGCAACAAAGTCATCAAAAGGTTACCTTTAAAATTAACAAAGTTTTCATTTTTTGAAGTTACTAAGTACATACATTTACAAACCAATGTATATTTTAAAGTTTTTTTAATACAACCTTATTTGGTAACAGCTAAATTAATGTTGCCTTCCAACGTGAAAAGGTTCCCCATCATGTCTGGGTTAGAAAGCTATTCTAATTGATAATTATTCTTATTTCAGAAAAGTACAATAGTAAGAGCATTCTCTGTCTTCAAGTTACATCAGGGTTTCTCGCCCAGACCTCTGCTGACCTTTCCAGTAGTAATTCTTTGTGGGAGGCGGCTATCCCATGTGTGGCGGGATGATGAGACTCACCTGTGGTCCCTACCTACAAGATGCCAGTAGTACCTCCCCAGTGTGACAACCAAAAAAAGTCTGGACATAGTCAAATGTTACCTAGGGGGGCAGAATTTCCCTAGTTGAAAACCACTAGTCAAGGATATGACCTTATATGACCTTGTAATTAAGTGGCTACAGTTGGGTGGTTACTATAAAGATTCAGAACGTAAATACTAAAAAAAAATTGGAGAAAGTGATGGTAGCAGGAACTAAATCATGAATGAGGGAAGTGACCCAGGGTATAGTTGATCACAACTACAAGGATTGGTAAGGGGTATAATTTGGTGGCATGAGGTTCAAAGCCGGATGCTTCTAGGGAGGAGAGAGGGAGAGTAAGGAAAAGTAATGGGAGGCAAGAACAGGTATGCTAAGACTACCAAATCAGGCCTGGAGGTGCTTGTATATTATACGAACAAGATAAAGTTAGTCATCTCTATATTATTCATGCAAAATATAAAAAGTACAACAGTTGATATTTCTGAGTGCTGAAATTATAGACAATTTTTTTATACTTTCTTTTCTGTTTTTTTTTTAAGCCAAGAAAATGTCTTATCTTAATTATCAGGTGAAAAAAAAAAGACTATTTTTATGTTTAAAAAAATTACTGTTGCTATATAATAACCCCATAGGAAATGCCTTTCACTCCCATCTCAGAATTAACAAAAATGTGATCTTAATCTGAATGAAATCATCAGTCCTTCTAGCCATAAATATTGGTCCTGAAAGATTCAGGATTTAGTACATGCACCAGAATAGGCATATTTTTAACTAAACTGAGTTCTGAAATGGCAAGGAGTTTCAGTTTTAAGGCAAGAAAAAATTCCAAAGCTAAAAAAAAAGCTAATTTTCTCTGATTGCTAGACTATCTGTGATTTAACAGATGTAAACACAAGCTACATGTTAATGAGGAATGTATTATTTTTATCCCTAAATCTGCACCCAGTTAATCAATAATTTAGGAGGAATTCATCTGCAGCTCAACATCAACTTGTGGGTTTAGAAAGCTATAGAATTTTAACAATCCTTTTCTTAATTAAAAGGCCCTTAATTATGTAGATGTTTTACTTAAGCTCTCCAAACAAGATCCTAAGGAAATAGATCTCTGAGCAGTCCACAGATACAACATTTTATCCATGGGAAATAAACATGTAGCCAATATTAATCCAATACAGGCATTTTTCGAAAGCATCCCTCAACCATACCTTATGCAAATATGCCACTTTAAATTAATCAGACAAATTAGTTTGATGAGACATCATTTACAAATCACTTTCCTTTCTTCCAAAACCCTAAAATAAAAATAGCACTTCATAAATTAACAAAGGATTTAAATTCCATCACTACATGTAATCTTTATATATCCTCCACATGCCCCAACTATATTTCCTAAAAATACTATAATATGTGCAATATATACAATATTTTACATTCTACATAATATTAAAAAGTAAAATAAATACAGCAGCATTTGACCTTTATTGTCTTTGTCATCTTTACATTGGCCTCTGCTCTAAAAGGAAATTTAGAGTTGAACATCTGTTAAGTTCATAAAATATCTTTTTTAAGAAAATTCAAGGTACTTAACAAATATCTTAGTAATTTCTTCTCACATTTCTTGTTGGTAAGAATAAATCTAATAGGGAGATGTCATTCTCTTTTCCCTCCTCCAAGGTAAAGACTCATTAGGAAGCCACAGAGCTGGACAACCTAGCGGCTGAACACAGCACCAGTGTCACTTCCAAGAGCTCCATGTTAAATCTTTATTTAATACAAAAGATTTCCGTTTCGTCTTCAACTGAGATCATCATCCTGGACAGCCTCATCTTCTACAGTATCACTCTTTTTTTCAAGAAAAATAGTAAGACATTGCTACCACCAGAGGGAGCCCGAGCCTTCTCTTTCACACACAGACGCTGTGACCAAACTATTGTTTGAGCCTCAGTATCTTCTGTCACCCACCCAGAAAAGCGGTTTCCACAAAGTTGACTTTTTTCCTAACAATAGTAATCATGAATGCCATGTAGCTGAAAAATGAACAGTTAAAAACTCTTCTTCTTAACGGCTTACCAGACAAAATCTAATGAACAATTTACCTGCACTTCAGTAGGAATTTAATATGGGAGTAATTGAGAGATCAGTGATCTACTGTATAAGTGAAATGACAAATATGCATATGTGTTGTATATGTTTTACTTATTATTATTATTATTATTTTTTTTTTTGTAGAGACAGAGTCTCACTTCATCGCCCTCTGTAGAGTGCCGTGGCGTCACACAGCTCACAGCAACCTCCAACTCCTGGGCTTAGGCGATTCTCTTGCCTCAGCCTCCTGAGTAGCTGGGACTACAGGCGCCCACCACAACACCTGGTTATTTTTCTGTTTTGCAGTTCAGCCGAGGTCGGTTTTGAACCCACCACCTTTGGTATATGGGGCCAGCACCCTACTCAATGAGCCACAAGCACCGCCCTATTATATGTAATATATATTTTAATACAATGTACATATTTACGTGTTTTTAAATATTATGTTTTATACCTGAAGATATATTTATTATACATATGGAAAAACAATTTTAATTGCTTTCCTCACTGTGCTAACCATGTTTCTACTTTCAAGGAATGCTATAGCCATTCCTTAATTCTCACAGAACCAAATTCTAGTCTTTAAGGACTTTATGCAAGTTGGACCACTCTATTCTCTTCACCACCTCTCACCTCACGGGAAAAAAAAATACCTTGTAGCATTTCTAGTAATAAACTGAGACCTGGGAATAAAGGCACCTGCTACGATGTGTATTTATTATGTCATAAGCACTTGGCACCTGTGACCTCACTGTTTAGTAAAATCCTATGAGCACAATATCATCCATGTTGTGGAGAAGGAAGCTCGTGGAGATCAGGTAAGAGCTGAAACTGGGCATCCCACAATGCAAACATAGTTCTGACAATAGCACCAGCAGATATTTTCTTAATTGTCAATAGACATCAGGTTTTTGGTGTCACAACTCAAACAAAAGAGTCCAGTTTGTTCTATGAAAAAGAATCCATCATTTGCATTTATAACACTTTCATTCAGTTGCTCACTCGACATTTCTATTTTTATTGCCTATCTGGCATCTCAAACCTAACGAAAACAGAAATCTTGATTCTCTCTCTCTCCACATCCCTGATACACCCCTTTCTATCTTAATGAAACAGCATAGTTACCTACTCAATTATCGGCTCAAAACCCAAATTATGCTCATACTACAAACCTGTCAGCTTGACTTCAGAAACTGTATATCCATCTACTTCTCTGCATTTCCACCACCACCATTTTTCTCTGACCATCTCTCCACCTGGACCACTGAAAAAGCCTCCTAATTGTTCTTTCTGCTGCCTTCCTTTTTTACTTTCTCAATATGCTTTTTACCCAGCCAGAATGAACTACTCTTCACATCAGATTTTTTTTCTATCTTTAAGCACTTTGGCCCTATCAACTATCTAGTTAATCAAGTTCCAGTAACAAAGTCATCTCAAACCTTTGCTAAATCTTTTTATGGTGTACTCTTCTTGTTTGTTACAAACACCAAATGGCACCAGGACTATGGTTTACTTTAAAAATAAATTCCAGAAAGATGCACAAACTTTTTTTAATTTTCCTTTTTTTTTTTTTTAACTTGGGAAATAAAATTTTATTGTACAAAATTTGTATTTGCTACATAGGATGAAAGCATGGCAAAAAGATGTTGCATTAATCCTTTTATTGAGATTTTCTGTGAAAAGTAGAATTTACTTCCTAATACACACATTTCTGTTCAGAATGTTTAACTTTTGTGGCTGGTAATAAGTGTCTTGGCATACAAGGTATAAAACTGAAAATACATCAAAAAAGTGCAGGGGGGAGACCACTGCCAAAGAGTAATCTCCAAGAACTTGGTATTTTCCCCTGCAAGGAAGATGCTGTGAGGTGATCACTATGTGGTTCGATTATCTGAAGCCATTCATTAAGATACTCAACAAGACCTAATGCATCTGGGATATTGTCCCCTTCTGAAACAAATTTTAGCAGAACTGCCATTTGGATATCTTTAGAACAGCTTTCATCATAGAGAGTTTTTGTGATACCTCCTCCTGGAATACGGATACAAAACTCCGAATCATCTATTTCTGGAATGCAGCGACTTTTCTCCATTTCTTCCCAATTAAGACTCTTTATTTTATTTTCAACACACTTTTGCATAGAAGGTGTAAGTAGGTACCGGAAGGGAGAACTGCGAAGCTGTAGATCATTATGGTGGTATGAATGACTGCTTGAAAGAACTATAACTCCTGCAAAGCAACTGCTTTTCACCCAGGAAAGTAGTTTCTCACAGAATGACTTTGACTTGTGCTTAATAAAAATAGATCTTAATTGAAGAGCCACTAGCTTTCTTGAAGGCAATGAATATACTTCAGTGTTTATACTAAGTTCTGGGGAATTTTCTTCTGCGGTCATATATGGGTTGTTGCCAACCATTGGTACAAGACAATCGGTATAGAAGTAACCAATCTTAGACATATTCAGTGTAGAAATAATCAGATCTATTGCAAGCTGGCCAACATTTCCAACGGAGACTGCTGGCATGAGGAGGGTGAAGCCCATCAGGTCCGGGACCGACTCCTCGCAGGGAACGAACATGGTCGCAGGAGGTGGGGAGAAAAGAGGATGCATGTGGGCTTTGCACAGACAAGGGGTGCGGGGACACAGACCCCCAATCTTGGAGTGGGAGCCACACGCCCTTTTTTTTTTTTTTGAGACAGTCTCTCCTCTTCCCCAGTGTAGGGTACTGTGGCATCATAGCTCACAGCAATCTCAAACTCTTGGGCTCAAGAGATTCTCTTACCTCAGCCTCCCAAGTAACTGGGAATATAGGCACCTGCCACAATGCCCAGCTAATTTTTCTATTTTTAGTAGAGATAGGGTCTAGCCCTTGGTCAGGGTGGTCTCAAACGCCTCAACTCAAGTTATCCATGTGCCTTGGCCTCGCAGAGTGCTAGGAGTACATGCATAAGCCACTGTGCCCGGCCTAAAAACAGTTTTCTCAATGAACAGAACTTATTGCTTTAAGACAAATCAAGTGATCTAACATATGTAATTAGATGTCCAAAGAAAAGAGAGAGATAGAGAATAAGTCAGAAAAAAGAAATCTGAAAAATAATGGTTAACAATTTCCCAGATTTGGTAAAAAGCGTCAAATGATATAAAAAATAAAGATGAATATAAAGAAAACCACAATTGGCCACACCATAGTAAAACAGTTGAAAACCAAAGATTAAAAAAAATCAAAGGCCAGGCACGGTGGCTCATGCCTGTAATCCCAGCACTTTGGGAGGCCAAGGCAGGTGGCTTGCCTGAGCTGACAGGTTTGAGACCAGCCTGAGCCAGAGCAAGACCCAGTCTCTGAAAATAGCTGGGCCTTGTGGAAGGTGCCTATAGCCCCAGCTACCAGGAAGGCAGCAGAGAGAGAATTGCTTGAGCTCCAAGAGTTTGAGGTTATTGTGAGCTATGATGCCACAGCACTCTACTGGGGGTGAAAGGGAGACTCCATCTCAAAAAAATAAAAATAAAAAATAAAATCATAAAAGTAGCTACAGAAAAAAGAAATCCCATGCAATGCCTACAGTGTGTTTTCTTATCAGAAGCAACAGAGGTTAGAAGGTAAGAGGATCGAATCTTTAAAGGATGAAAGAACTTTCGACCCAGAGTTCTATACCTGGTGAAAACATTTTACAAATAATGTTAAAATGAAGATATTTTCATATAAAAGAAAACCAAGAATCTGTCATTTGCAGACCTGTAATACAAGAAATACTAAAGGAAGGAAATGATACCGGATGGAACAGCAGAGCTACAGGAGGGAAGGAAGCACAGGGGTAACAGTCAACACCTGCTGTGCTCACTTTCTGTTGCTGCTGCAACACACTGCCATAAACTCAGCACTCAAAACAACACAGACGTAATAACTTACAGTTCTGCACATCAGAAATCCAGCACAGGTCTCACCAAGCTAAAATCAAGGCATTGGAAGGGCTGTGTTCATTTCCAGAAATGCAGGGAAAATCCATTTTCTGGCCTTTTCCAACTTTCAATGGCTCCCACACTCCTTGGCTCCTTTCTTCCATCTTCGAAGCCAGTAACACCTGGATGAGTCACTTTCAAACTGAATCACTCTGACTTCCTCTTCTGTCCCCTTCTCCACTTTTAAGAACACTTTTTGATTACTTCTGGCCTACTTGGACAATCCAGGATAATCTCCCAAACTGAGGTCAATTTATTAACAACCTTAATTCCACCTACATTTTTTTTTTTTTTGAGACAGAGTCTCATTCTGACGGCCTTGGTAGAGTGCCATGGTGCCACAGCTCTCAGCAACCTCAAATTCTTGGGCTCAAGTGATTCTCTTGCCTCAGCCTCCCAAGTAGATGGGACTACAGGCACCCACCACAACGGCCTGGCTAGTTCTTGAGAGCCAAGGTCTCACTCTTGCTCAGGTTGGTCTCAAACTCCTGAGCTCAGGCAATCCACGGGCCTCAGCCTTCCAGAGTGCTAGGATTATAGGCATGAGCCACCACGCCTGGCCTCCACCTTCTTAATTAACCTGTGCCATCTAGCATAACATACTTACAAGTTATGGAGATTAAGACACAAACATATTTCAGAGACCATTATTCTGCTCAACACAGTAACTATCAAATTTTGCTTCCTCTTAATTTCTTTAAATAACACATTGTTTAAGCAAAGATGATAGCACTGTAATTTAGGGCTTCTACCATGCAAAAATACATGATGATAGCACAGAGGGGTAAGTGGAACTATATTTTTGAGGTTTCTAAATTTTACATAGAATATTCTAATAATAATCCTAAACAATGTGATACATTGAGGAATCATAAGCCATTGAGAGACCAATAAGTAAAAAATATTAAAAGAAGGATAGGTAAGACATCAATATAAGTAAAACAAAGTATTAAAAAATATTCAATTGATGAAAAATAAAGTGGGAGAGCAGGAAGAAACCAAAAAAAACAGATGTAATAAATAGGAAAAAAACAAGATGGTAAACTTAAATCTCAAAATATATGGCTTGGCACCTGTGGCTCAACCGGCTAAGGTGCCAGCCATGTACACCTGAGCTGGTGGGTTCAAATCCAGCCTGGGCCCGCCAAACAACAATGACGGCTGCAA
>CAUYON010095436.1:0-26394 GCA_963573935.1 Arctocebus calabarensis
TGGGTCATAGATTAGATTATGAAGCAAATTACGAAATTTTTGGAACAAAATGACAATGAAGACACCAATATCAGAACCTCTGAGATACTACAACGGCATTCCTAAGAGGGAAATTTATAGCATTACAAGCCTTCTTCAAGGGAACAGAAAAAGAGGAAGTTAACAAGTTAATGGGACATCTCAAACAACTAGAAAAGAAGAACATCCCAACCCCAAGCCCAGCAGAAGTAAAGAAATAACCAAAATTAAAGCAGAATTAAATGAAATTGAAAACAAAAGTATTATACAACAGATCAATAAATAAAAAGGTAGTTTTTTAAAAAGGTCAATAAAATGGATAAACCTTTGGCTAACCTAACCAGGAAAAAAAGAGTAAAATCTCTAATTTCATCAATCAGAAACAGTAAAGATGAAATATCAACAGACTCCTCCGAAATTAAAAAAATCCTTAATGAATATTACAAGAAACTCTATTCTCAGAAATACAAAAATCTGCAGGAAATAGATCAATACTTGGAAGCATGCCACGTCCCTAGACTTAGCCAGAATAAACTGGAAATGTTGAACAGGCCTATATCAAGTTCTGAAATAGCATCAACTATACAAAATCTCCCTAAAAAGAAAAGCCCAGGAACAGATGGCTTCACCAAACCTTTAAAGAGGAACTAGTACCTATATTACTCAACCTTTTCCAAAATATAGAAAAAGAAGGAATGCTACCTAACACATTCTATGAAGCAAACATCACCCTGATCTCCAAACCAGTAAAAGACCCAATAAGAAAAGAAAATTATAAACCAATATCACTAATGAATACTGATGCAAAAATATTCAACAAGATCCTAGCAAACAGAATCTAGCAACACATCAAACAAATTATACACCATGACCAACTGGGTTTTATTCCAGGATCTCAAGGCTGGTTCAATATATGTGAATCTATAAATATAATTCATCACATAAACAAACTAAAAAACAAAGACCATATGATTCTTTCAATAGATGAAGAAAAAACTTTTAATAATATCCAGCATCCTTTCATGATCCAAACACTTAAGAAAACGGGTATAGAAGGGACATTTCTTAAAGGGATAGAGGTCATCTACAGCAAACCCACAGCCAATATCGTACTGAATGGAGTTAAATTGAAATCATTTCCACTCAGATCAGGAACCAGGCAAGGTTGCCCATTGTCTCCACCACTTTTTAACATTGTAATGGAAGTCTTAGCCATTGCAATTAGGCAAGGAAGGCCATCAAGGGTATCCAAATAGGATCCGAAGACATAAAACTTTCACTCTTTGCAAAGGATTTGATTGTATATCTGGAAAAAACTAGGGATTCTACTAAAAAAACTCTTAGAAGTGATCAAGGAATACCAGCAATGTCTCAGGTTATGAAATCAATACTCATAAATCTGTAGCCTTTACATACACCAACAATAGCCAAGCTGAAAAGACAGTCAGGGACTCTATTCCCTTCACAGTAGTGCCAAAACAGATAAAATATTTGGGAGTTTACCTAACAAAGGAAGTGAAAGATCTCTATAAAGAGAAATATGAAACTCTAAGAAAAGAAATAGCTGAAGATGTTAGCAAATGGAAAAATATACCACGCTCATGGCTGGGAAGAATCAACATTGTTAAAATGTCCATACTACCCAAAGCAATATATAATTTTAATACAATCCCTATTAAAGCTCCATTGTCATATTTAAAGATCTCAAAAAAATAATACTTGGTCTTATTTGGAATCAGAAAAAACCTTGAATAGCCAAGACATTACTCAGAAATAAAAACAAAGCAGGACGAATCACACTACCAGACTTTTGACTATACTATAAATTGATAGTGATCAAAACAGCATGGTACTGGCTCAAAAACAGAGAGGTAGATGGTATGGAACAGAATAGAGAACCAAGAGATGAACCCAACTACTTACCATTATTTGATCTTTGACAAGCCAATCAAAAATATTCAATGAGGAAAAGAGTCCCTATTTAACAAATAGTGCTGCGTGAACTGACTGTCGACCTGTAGAAGACTAAAACTGGACCTACACCTTTCACCATTAACTAAGATAGACTCACTGGATTAAAGATTTAAACTTAAGGCATGAAACTGTAAATATACTAGAAGAAAGTGCAGGGAAAACACTTGAAGAAAAATTGACTGGGTGAATAGTTTATGAGGAGGACCTCCTGGGCAATTGAAGCAATACCAAAAATACATTATTGGGACCTGATCAAACTAACCTTTATTTCTCTTGTGTTAGTCTTCATCCCAGACAAACGCTAGCTGTCACAGATACATGTTTACTTGTAATCTTAATGGATACAAGGATGCTTATGCATCTGATCATATTTCCCTTTGTTTCAGTTAGTAAAGAGCTCAAAGGCCAAACTTGGTCCAGATTCACATATTCATGAGGCTCTATGGCATATATTTTGTGGATGTCTTGATGTCTGGCTTTATTCCACTTTTCCCACACTTACATTTGCTTACTCAAGATGTACTCCTTAATATTATTTTTAATTTTTTATCCATCCTTTCATTCTCTGATTGATCCATCTATCCATGCAAACCAAATGCCCTGGCCTCACTCCAGATAAACAAAATCAGATTCTGGAGGGAGAAGGGCAAGAGTGTTTTCAATGTTTTCCAGGTAATTCCAATATGCAACAGGGTTAAGAAGGACTGATTTAAATTTTAAATGTTTCCAATCAGTATTCCATGACATTCTATTTCTAAACAGGATTTATTGATAACTGACATTGAAAAAAAGGAAAGTCTTCTTTACAAATAACACAATTATGTGGGTGTGTAGTATAATATGTCTTCTGTCTTCTACAGGAAAGTATAATTAAAGAGTGAAAAACGCCCTGGCAGAAGATGGTGAGACCGCATTCTCAGTAGGGTTCAAATCCACACTCAGAAGGCCCCTAGCATGTTCACTCAGGCTTCCTTTCTTCCTTCACTAGTGCCCTGAGAACAGGGTACAAATGTGATCTCTGTCACTGAATCCCCAGTGCATGTCACAGCACCTGGAAGATGTTATACACTCATGAAGTGTTTGTTGACTAATGAAATATACCCCAGGGGCATGATTTCCCCTCTCTGCCAATGTAACCTTATTTGTGATTTCCCCTCTCTGCCAATGTAACCTTATTTGTATATATTCCATCTTCAGCAATCTAGGCTGGCATAAAATATAAAATGTATACAAACTCTCAAGCTTATTCTGAAAGAGTTAGCCATTTGACAAATGTTAGTTTCCTAATTTCCTTAACTGCTAGTACAGGTGAGTAAAAAACAATGAACTGTTCTTAATACAGAGAGGGAAACTGAGGCAAGAGGGAAGAGAATTCATTCATGCTCAGAATCTGGTATCAGTTCTTGAAAATAATTTATAACCTCCTCACAGAATCCCTACTGAATCCATGGAAAACTTTCAGTATTCAAAATATCCCCAACTTGGAAATAAGTTTGATGAAAACTGATGGTGTTAAATTCTGGTTTGCTGCAAAAGAGCATAAAATATTATCTGAGCAAGAAAAATCTGTTTGACAACTGAGTCAGACCAATTTTCCATGGGAAACTTAGCAAAAAACCCACTAGAAAAACTGGTGGAGGGGGAGTAAATTTCAAAAAAAATCCTGTTTTGCTCATCTGTAATGAATGAATGGCAGCTCTTGAACATCACAATCACCTTCCCCTCCATGTCACGCCTTTCTCTGCAGCAATCATGCTCCAGTGGGTTGCACCGTGATGGTCTTTTCCTTCTCTGTTTGACATTTATGTCTGCCTCATGTCTCTAAGATAAGTGACATTAATGGGATCATCCATACAGTATCCAAAGTGGCAACACATATATAAGAGAAAAAAGCACATCAACAGGAGGTCTTTTCCCACTGCAACTAGATTCCCTTAGATTTTCAGGGTGAAATTATTGGCATAGAAGAGATTTGCTTACAATGAAAAACAGGCAATTCATTTAATTTCCCTTTCTGGTATGTCAGGCTCTTGATTAAAAATAATATAGGCTAGTTATCCCTTGATACAATTTTCTAAAATGCCTGCTTAAACTGCCTACAGACAAGGGAAAGGGGAGAAGAGAATGAGAAAAATATAGAGAGAAACTGACCAAAGAAAAAGCCAACTAAAATACTATGTGAATTTCTAATAGTCAAGTCTCAGTTGTACACAAGAACAATAGAAAGGCATTTCTAGACATTTAAGGATTCAGGAGGTGTTCCCACAGGAACTTCCTGAAAATGTTCAGCAAAGAAGTGCTCCAGGCAAGGCACATGAGTGGTTCATGCCTATTGACCCAACTACTCAAGAGGCTGAGGCAGGAGGATCTCCTGAGCCCGGGAATCTGGAGGCTACAGTGAGCTATAATAGCATCACTGCACTCCAGCCCAGGTGATAGAGTGACACCTTGTCTCTAAACTACCACAACAAAAAAGTGCTCCAAATTACAGAAAAATTTAATCAATAATAAAAACTCAAAAATGAGTAATTAAATACATTAGCAATGTACAATAAAACTAGTAAAGCTTAATATTAGATAGAAAAAATTATTGTTAAACTGGACATAGAACTTGATGCAAATATTTTAAAAATTTCAAGGGTAAGGTGATTATAAAATAACAATGATGAAGGAAGTGAGTAAAATTCACTCAATTTTTCAGCATTTTGGAGAGCATTTACTATATACCATTTCATGCTTATATTTATAAGATTATGATGCAATTAAAAAACTTACAGGTAGTAAGTAAACTAGTAAAATAAAAGTAGGATGTATATTACAAGATCATAAGCAAAGTCAAAGGCGTATGACAAACTGGAGTAGGGCAGAATTTGCAATATATTTTGACAACTGGGAAGAATTATCACTTCAATTTATAAAGAATTATTATGAATGTAAATCTAATGTGAAAAAAATGAAATGAGAGTAGTATAGAGAAATGGACACTCTGCTATACATCTGATTGGAAGAGAAAAATTAGTTAAAAAAAAGTCTAGAGAGAAATGTGAAAATATATTATTGAGAGCTTTAAAAGTTCTCATCTACTTTGACAGAGGAATTCCACATCTAGGAATTTATCCTAGATAAATTATTAGAAGTAGGATCAAGGTCTTTTTAACATTATATTGAATAATGAAGAGCTGGAAACCTAAATGCTCAGTAACAGAAGAAAGGTTCAACCATGGTATTCTACACATTGTAGCCATTTAAATCAGAATATTCAGTACCAAGATAAAATACTCCAGATGTAAATAGAAAAGCAGAATACAAGAGAATGTTATGTTATTATTCTAATTTATGGAAACAATTTTTACTTATACATATGTATAGTAAAGCAAACTAAAAAAGAATTACATCAAATTTTAACAAGAGTTATAAAGGTCTAGAGAGGTCATGTGTAATTTTTATTTTCTTTTGCATATATATTTTTTATATTTATACATTTGTAATCTAAATACATGTTATTCTTACACTGGAAAATAAATGTTAAAAACTTATTATATGCTGAATAGAAATTAATCTTGATTGGACTTGGAAACTGTTATACTTACATATCTTTGGTTGGGAATAATGCTTTTTAGCTCTAAGAGTTATAGAAGATATTGATTTAATCTTTCTAACAACTATGAGTTCTGGCCTACCTAACTTTGTAAATCAGGTTGGATAAAGAAAGCCAAGACCAATCTTTGATCAGTTTAATAACAATCCATGTTCAAGTGCCCCATGGAAGGCAGACTTTCTTGAAATCAGCGTGCTCTGGAAAAAAGAGCAATGAGCAAAATAATCTGGGATAATCTGGTGCAGACCAACAGAAAATAGATGTAGACTGAATTGTTTACTAGTACTAGTCAAGAGCATTACTGGGAGGTTGAGAATCTTATAAAAGATTAGGTATAGGCATTTTTACCACCAGCTTCTTAAACTGGCATGCAAACCTCTAATCTTCTTTTCCAATTTGCCTACCAGCTATCACTTATTAGGCACTAGCCATGTGCAGGCTCTGTTCTCAGTATTTTATATATATATAAATTATATATATATAATATATATAATTCTTTTATTCTCATCAACTCTGTGACATGCATCATCATCTCCAAAATGAAGTCTCAAAGAACCTATCTGAATTTGCCAAAGAACATCGTGTAAGTGAAGATTCAATTCTCCCTTGGCCCCACTAACTGAAATTTGCCTTAATAACCAAATTATCCTTCCCCAAATATGCATAACCCAGGCTCCTTGCCTTTGTCCATCCACTTTCTCTTTCTTCCCATTTCTAAATGCAACACCTCCTTTAGGTCTCAACCTCAGGTATCCTTCAGATTTTGCTGCATTATACCTTCCCAAATGCCCCATCCAGGGAAAACTCCTTTGATGTTTCTAAAACAGCTTAAGCACACAGTATCTCTATCTGATGCCTAATACATTTAAAAATTATTAGCTATTTATTTTCCTGTCCTTTTTTGTAAAGGGCCAGTTTTGCCCTCGATAAGAAACTTCATAATGTTTCCCCTTGTGATTAGTTTCAGAAGGTAATTTTAGTAACCTGGATAATTGCAAACAAATTATGTTGAAGTACCTCTTTAAATTGCATGTTGTCAGGAATTGAATTTTCAAGTGTAATGAGTGTAATTGATTAAAGGGAGTGCTTCTTTTCAGATGATGCAGTAACTGTCATGCCTGTTTGCAACACCTGCCAAAGAGGGAGTATTTAAAGCATTTAAATGCACTGGGAGAGGGTACACTTAAAAAGTGGAGAGGTATTGGCTCCTTATATAGCTCAGGGTGCAACATCTGTCCCAAAAGTCTAAGGGTCCAATAATCTCCTAAAGCACCATGAATGTAAATTCTTCACCTCACCTGAAACAAGCAGCTACTTGGACAAGATTCTGTGGACAAGTCACAGAGGGTGGCATGTGAATAACTCTAATAGTGAGAATGCTTCTCTCCTACACCCCAACATATGAAAACCAAGACTACTGTTCTGACATGCTGCTTCTTTGTATACCTGTGCTTCTCACCTGGTGTGCTGACACCGGGAGGATAAAACTATGGGAGGTTGTGTTTTGGGAGAAAACCCTTTTTGCCTGGGTGTCTAGGGCTCAGACTGGTGGGTTCTGGAGACAGGTACAAGCACCCATAGAACAAAACGCTATAGAAATGTCCCTTCCCCTCCCCTGCCATAAGATTGTGGGCTGTGAGGAGCAGGATGCTTGTTGCTCATCTCTGCACCATTAGCATTGGTCACAGCCTGGCACACAGAAGACACATGATAGATGCTAGCAAAAACAGTTGTTGAAGGCTGTGCAGTCCCCTAGACCAGTCTCCTCACTGAGCTCCCAGACCTGCCCATGTTTATGGCCCTCCCTGGAATCAGGCATTGCAACTTCAGACTCCTTATTACAGGGATGTGCTACCCGTGCACATAGGACATCTCTGCAGCACCATCAGGCAGTACATGTGGGTCACGTTACCTGTGCTCAGTATGCACAAATGAACAGAAGAACAAATGAATTTAAGCTTCCAAGAAACACACTGGTTGCCATCTTCTCTTGAAGAAGCCATAACTTTGCTAGTCTGAGTTTTGATGATGTTGGCTGCGAAATGTCTGTTTACTGACAAGTTCCTATCATCTCTATAGTCTGAGCAAGGAGGGATGGGAAACTGTAAATGTTAGAGGAAGGAAAAATGCAATAAGAAAATTAAATCTTCTTGTATCCCAACATAATGGCAAGGAGAGGTGGCTGTTGGCTGGGCTTTACGTAAGGAAAAGAAGAAATAGAGGCCTCACAGTTGTGCCCCATGACATGTAATAAGAATGATAAGATGGTTTAACAGAAATCAAGTTATAGTAACACCCATCTCCTGTAGAGACTTCACACCAGAAAAAGTTTAGTCACACAGGACAAAGGGAATGATGTCAGGAGGTTTGAAGGTCAGCCACATTTTACCATCCATTGAGTGCTCAATATAATGAAGACCACAAGACGGCAGATATGTTTGAATCTGCTTCTTGAGTGATTAGGTTTTATTTGTAGCACCTATGAAGCAGGACAGGCAATCCCTTGTTTTTATGACTGGGTCTGGATTGGTTTGGATGGGTTTCCCGGCAGATGTTTCCCCAGTAGCACATTACCTTTGGGCACCTTGGCTCTCCATCTCTCCCGATTGATGTGCACCACCTCAGTCCAAGTGGTTTTAAAGCTCTTATAGTCAACTGGGATGACGGAATTGTTGATTGGGGCACTTCCCTCTGACCCGGAACTCTTGACACCTGATCGTTTTGCATCTGATGAGCTAATGCTGTTCAAACTGGAGGACAAAACATTATACCAAAGAAAATAGTTAGGGTTTGAGAAATGTCTGCCAAAGAGCAAGCCCAGGTGAGCAGTGGTTAGCACTCATCCAGCTACTGCTGTGAAATTATCATAATTTCCTTAGTACCAACATTGTAGACTTAAGAATCTCAGTATTCTTCAGAGGACTTCTGTGCTGATTTCCTGCCTCTTTTTTCCAATAATCAGAATCTCTCCACATGAATTTTCTCTATTCTATTATCTGAAAATGACTAATTTGAACCTGAATTTCTACTTGATTCCACAGTTCACCCACCTGCTTCCACATTGACCACTTTTCCAAGTTACCCAGCAACTGGGTCCTCTTTCCCTCCAGCCCTCCCCTTCCCCTGCACTCAGGGTCCCTCTGATTCCAGGATCTGCAAGCCCAAGACAAGCAATGATTTCCTTATGCGGCTGGGAGAGGACAGAGAGGTAGAGACAGTGTGGAGATTGTGGGAGACTGGGTCATGCTCACAACCTGACTTTCTATGAATAACTTGTGCTTTAATCATGGGGAACTGTAAATATTAGAAAGTATCATCCTTCTGGAAAAATTTAAAGAAGTAACTCCTGCTCCCAAGTGGTTAAAGCAGTTACTGTCATGAATACAACAACTCTGTCAAATGACAATTAAGGCTGATTAGATGAGCTGAGTGTCTCAGCCAGTGCACCTGAAGAGTGGTTGGGCCCTGAGGACTCAGGGCAGGGGTTCTGTCCTCCTCATTAGCAACCACAGGAGTGTCAATCCATCTGGATATCCCAGGGATCCTGCTGTCCTAATTTTCCTCTTGCATTTACTTTGGTTCCTACTCTTTGCTTTTCTTTCTCTTATTCATTCCATTTCTCTTCTTTCTCCTTTGTAACAGAGCCCAGGATTTTGCATGGCGGGTGAGGAGGATAAGTGGAGGAATACTCAGAGTATGAGTAATTAAGACTAAGTGTCAGCTTTACTGTAATTAGCTCTTCCCGTGCTAGACCCTGCTCTTTGGGGACCACTTGTATTAAGTAACTTATTTAGCTTTCTCAATAACCTGTGAGTCTTATAATCCACATTTTCTCAGATGACGAAGCCAGGCAACTTTCCTGAAATTGCACCACTGCTAGTGACAGGGTCAGGATTTTTAACCCTGGCAATCTGACTTCAGAGCCTGCACTCCTCAATTGCTAATCTACCTTTGATATAGTGACATGGTGGCAGAACGTGGTTTCACATTTCCAGCTTTTTCGCTCTACTTCATTCTCCTCACAAACCTAGAAACCAAAAATCATTTCCATTTCTTGTAAGAACTCTCATCATTGGTCTTGTGTTTTCAGAGTATTAGAAGCAAGAACAACCTGGGTGCAGCAGGCAGAATGCAGCAATTGGTGCTGCCATAAGCAAAGGCCAGGAGAGAATGGGGTGTGGAGTGGGGCTGGTTCCAGGTACTTGCTGGTCAAGATTTGGTCACCCTCTTACAAGTGAGCCTGGGGAGTACAAATAGTACAATTCCAGCTCCTCTGGGAGAAGGAAAGGATCAGGCAGACTCCTCTGAGAAGGAGGAAAGCAAACATCATTATGAAATACCATCCCCATCAGCCACAAAAGAATTCTATCTTCATGGACAGGCCAATCTCACCCCCATCCCTCAAGCTTCTCCACTGACCTTGAACGCCTCTGTCCTATCCCACCAGTTTGGGAGGTTTCATCAATTAATGGACTCACAATCTTTTCAGTCATGTCTGTGAGCACAGTGAAGGTGGGTTCCACAATGAAATCAATAAAACCTGAAAAGAAACAGCAGTGCTTCAGAGGAACGATGCATTAATTTGGGCCTTTCCTTTCTTTTGAAACTCAGCTAGACAGAAAGCTCTAGATCACATTAGAAGAGAATGAGTTGGTCTTACTCATTTAATATGTTCCTTGATTTCAATATTATGAATCAGTTTCATTTCTCCTATATAACTTCCTATGGTTTTTCAGTAGATAGTTCAATAAAGTGCTTCAAAAATATATATTCAACACCTCCTATGTAGCAAGAACTGGGTTGGGAGCTGCATAAGACTGAGGTTGAATAATAAAACCTGTCTGTCTTCAAGGAGTTCACAGGAGAGATTAAATGAGCTCAAAAGTGACCCTGGAGTACACGGAAGGCCAATGAGGAGCCAAGATAAAGGCCCCTGGAAAGGGGGAGGATATTTCCCCTCCATTGCAAGCCCCATGAGGAAGTTTGTGGAGATTGTGATTTTTTAGTTAAGCCCTAAAAAATGAGTGAGAGACTATGGGTGGTGGGGCTAGAGTGAGCCAAGTGACAGCAAAGGGAAAGTGTGGAAAGTGTCTGAGGCATAGGGATCCTTCTGGAACTGGGGATGGAAAATGTTGCTGGGAGGGGAGGGGGGACTTTAGTGCCAGGCTAAGAGGTTGGGACTTAGATAACAGGTTGGGACAACAGCCCCTGGAGATGTCTGAGCAGCACTGTCATAATATTTCTTAAGTGTTCTTGGGAATGTTAACCTGCTAAGATGATGGGAAGGGGAAATAATTTTAAAAGTTGCTGTAACTGCTACAACAAAAGGTAAAGAAGGTGGGGACCAGCACCAGTGTGAGGCAGGAACGCAAAGGAGGCTCAGACCCTGCACAGCAGGAGGAGGCAGGTGGGGACAGGATGTGCCTGGGGTCAGGGGATGGCCTCAGTTTCAGATTTGCTGACACTGAGGCACAGGGACATGTCTGGATGGCAGATGACAAACAGAATTGGATGAAATAGGGTTGGAAACTGGGAAAGGGGTCAGGTCTTGAACTATACCTCTTGTAGTCTGTCACACTAGGAAGATAGTTGGAGTTGAGTTTCGGTGATTTTCTCAGAAGCTCAAAAACACCTGAGTGTTCTGTGATACATCAGGTGAAAAAATATGAACTAGAGCTAATGGGGATGGTATAATTTATTACGCAGCCACATGAAAGCTGGAGGAAAGTAATGCTGCCCATCCCCCATCTGAAGGGGGTGTTTGAAATGTATCAAATGTTCAAATGATTTTCACAATCACTGAGATGAGGTTGATACTGGTTTTTAATGTTTAGCAGTAAATGATGCTGAAAGTCCTACAATTGACAAAACAAGAATTGTCCTAACCAAATACTAATAGTATCCTGATAAGGAAATGCTAATGGCCAAGTTTGTATCCCACTTAATGCACTATAATTTTAAGCCAAAACTGAAGTGTTCGATGATACCATTTTCACCTATATTTTTTTTCAGCAGCTTTCCTAACTAACTAACTCAGCAGCTTTCCTCCTCAACCTCTGTAAACAGGACTATGGTCCAACTACTTAGTCTAGATTGTTGCCTTTATTTTGCTTCTAGCCAAATTCTTTACACTTCACATGCTGCCTCTCTTATGGAGAGTCTCTGTGACTACCTAGGTCCTTATATTCATCATCTCTTCCCTGTAATCCTGCAGAAGGCATCTAACTGATTTTCTTGCCTTTGATCTTACAAAAACCCTCCAATCAATCCTCCACGCTACTGGCAGAGATATCTTCCAAAACAGGGCTTGGCAAACTTATTCTGTAAAGGACCAGACAGTTATTTTAGACTTCACAGGCCGTATCATATCTATCAAAAATACTTAACTCTGCCACTGTAGAGCAGAAGCATCCATAGACAATATGTAAATGAATAGGCTTAGCTGTGTTGTAATAAAACTTTATTTACAAGAACAGGTGGTTGGCCAGATTAAACCCACAGGCTAAAACAAGAATTTATGTATTTTTAACCTTATTTAAAATTCTTTAGCTATGCCCTCATTTCCTACAGGAAAGTATAAACACATGTTATTCTTAACACAATATAAAATCTGGGCCTGATATGTCCCTCACTACATCCTACTTCCTACTCACTGCTCTTGCCATATAGAACTGTTTAGAATTCACTGACCATACTAGGCAGTTTTAAGTTTCCCTCCTTTGTATTTGCTACATACCATGTCTGGGATGCCCTTCCACCCAGCTAACTCACCTCTTATACCTATCACCATTTGCATCCTCAGCAATTCTTATTTACTCACTTTGTAAGACTCAACTCAAACATTACCTCTTAATAAATCTAATAGTTTTCACACTCTGTTTTGTACCCCATTGGACTATGTACACTATTTTACCTTAGCATTCTAACATTATAATAGATTTTTGTCCACCAGCCAATACTGGTTTAATTTCTTTAAGAGCAGGTACCATGAATAATTTGCTTTGCTTCTATAGCATCTGTTATAGTGACTAGCAATGCCCTACAGCTAGCAGGGATTCAATATATATTAATGGGGGAGAAAAGAATAAGCACACAAAATAAAAATAGAAAAATCAATAAATCCTTGTTGAATTTATTTTTTGAATGATTTCAGATAATTCAAGGGTGGAGATCACTGACAACATTCAATTTATCTAGGGCACTGGTACCCTCTCTTATAGCTGAGGATGTTTGTAATACATAAACTTATGGTTATTAGCAGTGTGAAAATTATCCTTATCCAAGAAAAAGTGATTTTTTTTAAAAAAAGAAAAGAAGCAAAGAAGGAAGAAAACACTTTAAAAGGATCATTCCTAGAAGTGAGGTCATTCAGGAAATGGGTCTGTCTTGAAAACAGGCCTAGAAGCATTAATCAGGAGAAATGCCATGGGGACTTCCGGCGTTGCCTGCAGAACAGAGAGGTTGAAGTACAAGGGGCTTCCTGCCAATGATACTTGTCATCTCCTTGGAAAGTTCAGGCCCCTTTTTCTCCTGACTGGTAATGACAGAGACACTATCAATGTCTGAATATCCATGAATGAGCCACATTTCAGGAAGAATGAACCCACGCAGGCAAAGCCATGAGCACAGCATGACAGACTGGGGCCCGTTTCTCAGCCAAAGACTCACTGCAAGTGTCTGAGCTTAATCCCAAAGCCGTCCCACCCTGCTGTCTCCTTCCATCCAAAGAGCTGGGAAACACGTACCCACTTGCGACTGAGCAACCATAGTTGACTTCCGGTCACATAGAGGAGAAAACGGCAGCCCCAGCTCCGCCTCTCTGTCACCCTAGAAACACAGGAAATCATAGTAAATCAAGGAGCAATAAGCTGAGTTGGCCAGATTTTATTTCACAACTTCAGCTGCCATGAAGGCACTTGGTGTTTATTTTAATTATTACAATTACATTATGTAGGAAGTCCTAATGGAGACTGCCCCTCTGCATAAGACATCAAGAGGCTGAAGCCCTCTGGGTCTAGTCATTCCATCCAACTGCAAAGGCTCAGGCTATTGAAGGAAAGCCTCCTTGGGCAGCAGTAGGTCCTCCCCTTCCCCAGAAAATAAGGCAAAAAGCAATGTGTCTTATGAACTAGACACTGCAATCAGAATTCCTGTTTTTTCCAGCTGTCCTGTGCCAGCCTGTGGCCTTTCTCTAGCCAGTGGCCCCCTGCCAGCTGTGTGCAGTGTCTAACACTAAAATTGAAACTGAACTGACCTGGGTCTAGTCTAGTGCCAAAGCCACACACAGCTGGAGCAGGTGCTTCTGGGTCCTTAACCTCAGGGGTCAGTCCATAATGAAAAGCAGACCAGAAAGAGCTTGAGTAAATAATTTCTTGCTCATGTCTATCAAGTTAGACTACAATAAAACATGATTATGTGTCCATTATATTCTCAGTCTCATCAAAAACCATCCTACAGCTATGGAAAGCCTAAATAATGATAGAGAATGTCTTTGAAAATCTTGAACCAGAAACTTAACACTTCAGTGACGTACCTAGAAAAAAAAAGGAAAATGGATCAGCCTTTTTACAGCAGTGAAGCTCTGCTAATTCATTTTCCTGGCTTAGGGTATTGGCTATTGACTTAAGCTTGAATCCTGCCTTCCCCTAATAGATATGTGATTAATGATAGGAAGGTTATTTTCCTTCCCTACGTTTCAGTTTTATCACTTGTTACATCGGGGATAATAACCCCTACTTCAAAGGGTTATATTGAGAATGAAATGAGAAAAAAGTAGTAAATTTAATAAAAAGAACTATGGAAAGATTTATTGTTTCCCAATAAGTAGCTCTAATTTTTAAGGCCAAGATTTGAGAAACATTTAGTGAATTTGTTATACCTAACACAATCCGACTGTAATGAATACCACCAATAAATTAATAGTAAATATAAGGTAATTACAGCCTGCAACCAGGCCTCATTCAAAAACTGAATGCTTTTTCTTTCCAAGGCATGCTACCAAGGAGAGAGGATGCTAGCTCACACGCACACTGAACGGCAAATGAAAGGACGGAAAAGGAATGGGTGTCTGAGGAAGCTGAACAGTGGAGCCACAATGGGAACTAGGGACATCCAAGGGTCTCAGGAACAGGCCTGAAGTGGCTCAGTTCCTTCTGCACCCTTTTCCTGTACACCCCATGGGACACAATGGCTTCTGTATTCCCACTATGCCTTGCTGAGGATCTCTCTCTCTCTCTCTCAAGTGGCAGCAAGAAGATAAGGAAGCATATTTATGACATCAATTCTAGTAGTGTAGACAATTAAGTGTGATAGTTCAACTAAAACAAATAAAACCCTTTTTTTATTTCCCATGGTTTAATATCATGTATACAAGTTGTTGGTGGTACATTTTAATGGAGAGTGGGAAGCTGAACATTCCCCACTTGGCTATTAAACAATGGTGTGAACATTAATTTGGATTTCATTACTGAAAAACTGCCTGATATTAAACAATTTCTAATTTCATGAACTTGCCCATACCCAAATATACATAAAATTTATATCTTTCATATTTAATTGAGCTGAGCAGAACCAATTATTAAAAGCCTATCTTAAAACAGGGCTCATTGAATTCCCTCGGGAGAATTAAAATTCCTATGAACTGAAAAAATTTATTGAAAGTAATGTAGAGGAATGGTAATAGTGTAGAGGAATGGTGTATTGGTGAATCCAAGTTGACTGATAACACAATATCATATGATAGTGATAACACACTATCATATCTTATAGTTACTGACCCTTGTGGAATTATTTATATACTTTCTTCTTTATTGAAGAGGTCAACATTTTCAACAAATGGCAAAAGTCTCAGTTTTTACCAAGGACTTTTTTTTTCAGCTAACTCATTTCTTTTTATTTCCTTCCAAGACACCTTAAAAAAAATAACCATCATTTTTGTGGTAGGGGTTGAGAGAACTCCAACTGATAAGCCATGTAGTTGGTATGCAAAACGAAGAGAATGCATATCTGTTGAATGAGTGAAAAAAAACAGTTGGGTTTGAAGTACTCAAGTTCCTTGAGCCACTTAGATATTTATAGCAGACAAGCTAAGGAAAGAATTAGGCAGGTTGCTGTGCACCAAACCCCATCCTTCTCCTTCCTCTTCCCTTTCCACACAGCTAGATTATGCTGTTTAGAATCACTGCTAGTTAGTGCTTGGTAACAGAACAAGAAACCCTGGGTGTAGTTACACTACAGTTTAGGCCTGAAAAATCTTCTGTGCTTACCTTTCTATGCTGTTTCCCTTTTTGCTGGCTTGATGTAGACAAGCACCTTGGGGTCAGGTAGGTGGCAGTATCTGGTCCAAACACACTGCTTACTGTGGAACCACCTACCAATCAAAAACACTTGTCCTGTTCTTTACACAAATAGGTGATAAACTTCCATTTGTGTGCACCGTTACACATTTGGGGGTCTGTTCATTATGCCAGCTACATGTAAGCAGCAAACCAGTCAAAGGAAACAAGGTTCTTTTCTATATTGGAAGTTCATAAAGAAGGTGACATCTGTCAGTGAGAGAACTTCCAAAGATGTTTAGGTCATATCCTAAGTAAGTCTTTTTAGGTGGAGTGAAGAAGGCAAGGGGAGGCTCAAGTTGAACAAAGTGCAGCAACAGATACTCCTCTTTCCCAAGGGAAGAAGGCATAAACATAAAGTATGACAAAAGCATCATGATTTTGGATTTAAGATAGTATAGTAAAGTTTTGGCCCTTTCCTTTCTCAGATATTGAGGAAAATGAGACCCAGAAATCCAAACACAAATACTAGGAAAAAATCTGTAATCTCAAATCAAAACTACACAAGGAAGGGCTGCCAGATCCTGTGAGTATCAGACAGGGATAAGGCAAGATGCCAAGAGGTGTGGTAGAGAATAGAGATTGAATTGAGAGGAGCCCGCACCTGCTGCCCACTGTAGTCTTGGAAAAAGTAAAGGCTAACACACCCCACTTCACAGAACCAAGGGCAATTCCAGCTGGCTTACAATACTACTACTACTCTGATTTCTCCCTAGTACAAATGCTCAAATACTTGCTCTAAACAAAAGGCATTTTACTCACAGATGGTAAATAATAATAATAATGTGAAGAAGGATGGGGAAAGTGAAGGAGGAGAAAGAAGGAGGCAGAAGAAGAGATAAAAATAGGGGGGAAGAAGAGAAAGAGAAAGAGGAAAAAGAAGAGAAGGAAGAAGTACTACATACCAGTGTCAGCAGCAGAAACAGCAAAAACAAAATAAAACAAAACTTAATCAACAGATGAGGAACACTCATCAGAAAAATGGTGCCACAAAGTGATGACAAAACAAATTGCTATTAGTAGAAATTATCAAGGGGTTCAAGGGAACAAGAGCAAGGAGAGCACAGGGGAGATGTGGAAAAGAAAATCAGAGCCATCTAACTAATGAAGATTGTGCCGGGAGCAGCACACAGGAGATCTGTCTTTCATGAAAACACTTAAGGGATATGGACTAAAAGATAAAAAAAGATCAAACAATGGATTTTAAAAAATGTTAAAGAAATACAACAGACATGGAGAAGAGACAAAACAGAGGCAACATATGCTTAATTGTTTTCCCTAAGTAAGAGAGCTAAGCAAATAGAAAATATCAAAAGATTTAATCAATGTAACCTGAATCTATACAGGAAAAGAATGCCCGTGTCCCCAGAAAAGCTAATGTAGAACAGTCATTACTGAAATACACCCTGGCAAGGTCACCGAGCTTTAAGGGAAAAGAAATAATCTATAGGTTTGATATGTTTCAAATTTTCCAAAGTAAAGTTTTTTCATAAAAGAACTAATCCTTAAGGCAAAAAGATAATCCATAAGCAAAAAGATACATTATCTATATGTGGAAATAATTCCAGCATGGCTTCATCTTCTTCAGAGCAAAACATTCAAGGGTGGAAGACATTTGGGTCACATCTAAAAAAAGATCTCAAGGAAAGAGAGTTTGATCCAAAAGTGTCTGACCCAAGTATTTCAATAGAAAAGCTTGCAAGCATGCAGTAATGTGGTTTCCATGAGTGCTTCTAGAAGAAACTATTTGAGGACCAACTTTGTCCACCTGAGCCGGTACTGAATTGGACCAAGACAGGAAGGACAACTGAAGAACTATGCTTTGCCAGATGACTTATTTTCTACCTTTCTGAGTCATATTGTTTTGGGTTTTTTTTTTGTAAACAGCATAGAGTATATGAAATAGAATGCTCATGTAAAAAAAATCAGGACAACTTAAAAATATTATAGCCAACAAATAATAACAAGGAATTAGTTACACTGTGAAAGGAAAGAGGGAAAGGTGTTGAGGGGCAATATATAAACACTGGCTTCCTCGTATTTTATAGATGGTGTAAAAATATATTGTTTAAATCTGATATATATAGTAAAAAATAAGGTACACACTACAAGAACTAAGCAAGCTAATAAAACCATATAGATCAGGTGTTATGAGGAGAGAGGAAGGAGAAGTTTACTAATTTTTATAGCAAAGAAGCAACAGCAATAAATAGAGGAGTAAAACTTTTTATTATCAAGGTCACCACTATAAAATCTAAAAACATAATAGAAAACTGCCAGATCATCAGAAGACACAAACAAATAGCAAAGCCAGTGGCACAGACTATATTAGTGAGCTATTTTTTTAAAAAACATAAGAACAGAAAAGATAATATAAAATATGATAACACCTTAGCTTTGAATTCTGGGAAGAGCATTGGCTGACACAAAGAAGAGGCCTTTAAGATGATGAAGGCTGCAACAAGCTATGAAGTCTAGTTATGAATATCCAAGAACCACATAACATAAAATCAGCATTTATGAAGCACAAACTATGTTTCATAAAAAGAAAAAATAATAGAAATGCCTGCCAAGGTATGATAACTCAGCTTTTAAAAGGTGATGCATAAAATCCCTAAATGATGTAATTAAGAATGTAGACATACCTGGTGTTCTTTGAACTCTATACCCTGCAAGTAGAAAATAAATCTACTTTTCAAAAGCCATAAAATTCATAAAAGTTGATTATATAGTAGGTCATATGCAAGTTTCAAAACAAAAAAAATTCTTTGATCCATTTTCAATAAACACTAATTACAAAGCTATTAAGCAAAGAAACTTGCTACTAGAAAATTATAAACAAAGAAGCAAACCCTTCAATCTGAAGCAACTGTTGGACAAAACAGAGATCAAAATTATATAATATTTAGCAAAGTATGATTGTGAACACACTGTAGAGGACCTATGAGATTCATGATAAGAAAAAGACGAACTCTCTATTTTCTAAATTAAGCAAGCAAAAATGAAACTATGTATCCAATTCAGAGAGTTAGAAAAAATTCAAACAGAAGAAATGAATTAATAAAAATGAGAATATTAAATAAGGCATCATAAAAACAAAAAAGAAACAATAAAACAAAAAATTAGGTAGTTTCATAGAGAAAGAAAGGGAAAAATCTAATACATGAAATAAAAATGGAAAAATAATCACAAATATAGAGGGAATTATGAGAAACAAGAGATGTTTGCAAAATATAAAAATATAATATTAGGTTAGGGAAGAGAGCAAACAGGTGGCACAGCAGGTAGAGGAAGTGGTTGAGGGTGGAGAGTGGGAATCAATTAGAATGCAGAAAAGAAACCACAATATTAGGTATTTGTGGCCATAGACTTTTTCCTGGTTGGATTATTGTGCATTAAGGAGATCCTAGTGACCTTAACTGACATGTGCTCATTACCATCTAATTAGCATTATGGTTTTCACAACCCGAAGGATTCTGGGAAGATGCATGCACAGAAAGGAAAGTGTTATATAACCCCAACCTGTCAGTCACTCAAAGGTAGGAAACAGCAACAAAATCCAGCCAGGAGAGAGGCAAGAGAAACTAGTGAGCCTATAAAAGACAGTGTGACTAAGATTTGAGGGTCTTCTCCACTCATGGAGGGTGACTTGGCTCTCCTTCTGAGATGTATTTTTGCTTTGCAATAAATGCTGTATTGTGAGAATACTTTGTATTTGTGATCACTCTGTCATTGGCCAGACCTGGTACCAGTACTTATTCCTGACATTGGGAAGCAAGTATCAGGGATCATCAAGACAGACTCAATAATAAAACAAAGGAAATGTATATTAAGACTTTTAAAAAGAGATATTTACCAAAGAGACATACTTATACTTCCCTAAAGTCAATATTTCATCAAAAATCACTCTGAAGCAGTGACTTGGATTTTGTGAAATATGGTTATAAAATAGAAGCTGTAACTTACTCTTTTGGAAAGGCATAGAGGGTCTGATCCATCTGTACTGAGGCTATGCCCTTATTTTGAAATATAACCCAACTTTCCAAATGTAACTTTTAAAAAGACTTCACAGTCCCCTTGAGATTTCCCATTTGAACTGTCCAATTTAAAATCTATAGTTAAGAGCTGAGGCAACATTTCTCCTGTGTGGGTTACTTACTTTGACTTATGGCACTTGGGTTAAAATATTAGGTCAATGAAAATAATTTACTGGCTTATAATTACCAAAAAATAATTCCAACCCAGTGAGCTAACATTCCATTCACAACAGGCAAGAAATTCAATATGGTATTTTCACATTGCCTCCAGCACATTTTCCTCAATTCAAGCATATGTGTTCGTATACAAACAAGGTTTCCTTTACGAGGAAATAGCATTCACACATTTAAGTAATTCATATTCGTTCTCTCATAATTAAAAAAGGAATCACTTCAATATCCCACTTTATATGAGTTAGCTATGATTTATCCTTTGGCCACAGACCAAACACTCCTAGCTATTGGGGGTGTTGTTGTAAAAGTATTATCAAAGAAAGTATATGAAAAGGGAGTGGATATTTTGAGAAAATCTTCTTACTAATATTTTAAAAAATGGCCTTTGGAAAAATGGCTTAAACTGAACCTTTAATGAAGGATGTATTTGCAGAGTCACCTGTGTCACTCTAGTTCCTCCACACCATTGGGTTCCCCTGGAGAACTCTTTGGGACACCAAGGATGACTCTGCAAAAAGAAATAACTACATGCTGAATAGGGTACCTGCTGGTGTACATGTGTAATATCTGGGGGTACATATACATGTGCACGTGTGTGTAAGTGGACAGAGTGAAGGAAATTCTGGGTGTTTAATGCTGAAAAGGTGTTAAGAAAGACCTTTGTGGTTCGCTCTTACCCTAAATCCTTCCCCACCAAACACAAGAAAAACCCCAAATCAGGTAAGACTATAGGGAATGAGACGGGTAATGTCATTAGACCTAGGCTAAAACCTAGCTGCAATAAAATCTCCACCAAAGAGCCTTCTGGCTTTGGTTTAACATGCTGTTAACTCTAGTTCTAGTTCATTACCAGACTGTACAGCTTCAGAAGGAAATACACACACACACACACACACACACACACACACCCCTTATGTGATACAATTTTTCACTCAAACTAGAATCGTAAGAGTAAGAATAATTACAGAAGTATAATCTTCTTCCACATATCTAAGTTACATGATTTACAACCAGCAAAAGATCCTATCTCTTGTCTTTGGGGAGCTATGTTGAGATTAATATTTATTTTATTATTATTATTTTTTGTAGAGACAGAGTCTCACTTTATCGCCCTCGGTAGAGTGCCGTGGCATCACACAGCTCACAGCAACCTCCAACTGCTGGGCTTAGGCAATTCTCTTGCCTCAGCCTCCTGAGTAGCTGGGACTACAGGCGCCCGCAACAACGCCTGGCTATTTTTTTGTTTTGCAGTTTGGCGAGGCCAGGTTTGAACCCACCACCTTCAGTATATGGGGCCGGTGCCCTACTCGCTGAGCCACAGGTGCCGCCCTAAGATTAATATTTATTCGTAGTGTTTTATGGCACCTTAGAGATCTCTGAATCTATGCTGTTAAATGTTTTTCTTGAATTAACAAGAATTAACTGTATTAATTTGGGTTAACTGTAATTTAGGTCCCCAAATCTGCATATTACACCTTCAACCTCAGGCTGGCACATTTGGAATCAGATAAATGTCTAAATGGCAGCTCTTCTAGATATAGAGTTAGCCCACGTGAACACACTTGAGAAGACTTTAGTCTCAGTGCTATGCATTTATTTCCCTCTCAATTTCTCTAGTTCTATGTATGTTTTTTGTTTATTTGTTTAAAGCAAAGTATACTTCTTAAAGACTCTACTCTTAGAGACAATACAACTCTGGATCTTAAGATGTAGTTAAGTTTAAAATAATTGTAACAGTAGTGCCCAGTGACTTCCTAACTCCAAATTGCCACACTTGGTTTTGGAATTTCACATCATGGGTTTGTTCACTCAAAAGAAACAACTCAGTCAATTATAACACAGAAATGAGTTTAAGATTAACATCTTAATCCCACAGGGCAATGCCACAGTAATTGCCATTTAGGCAATTTACTAGAAAAAAAATAAAAATAAAAGATTTATTTCCCACTGCAAATGCCCAGGTTAGAAGCACCATGTTCTGAGACTTAGCACTGAAGTAAGATTCAAACGTTACATGATCAGGAAGACCAAAAAAACACTATGGAACCAACCCTCCCCGACAAAGAAAATCACTGGATTCTTAGTCATCCTTATCTCAGTGTTACTGATATATAAAATTCATAAAATAGCCAGTGATGACAGCCCCGGTGGACAGAGGAGCAGCAGGCTACCTGTCGGAAGAACTCCTCCAGCAGCGACATTGTCCACCGGTGATGGAGATCCCACGCTTTGGCTGGATGGCTAATATCTGCCGTATGCAGCATAAGGGATAAGGCTTTTGGCTTTTCAATTCTGTAAAACAAAAGCACCTAAATGCATGATGACCACTCTCTCCAGAGACTCACTCTGCCACCCTGGGTAAAGTGCCATGGTGTCATCACAGCTCACAGCAACTTCAAACTCGGCTCAAGCGAGATCCTCTTGTCTCAGCCTACAGAGTAGCTGGGACTACAGGCATCTGCCACAGCACTGGGCTAGTTTTCCTTATTTTTTAGTAGAGACAGGGTCTCATTTCACCTGCCTCAGCCTCCCAAAGTGCTAGGATTACAGGCATAAGTCAGCACCTAGCCAAATCATTATTTTTTTTAATCCATTTTATTGTCCTGTCTCAACCCCCACATCAGCTAAATTGGGGAAAAGGCATCATTTCCCCCTATGACTGGGATATTCATCAGTTTATTGAACCAGATTCTTTTGACTCAAACCCAGTTCTAAAAGGTCTGTATCATTCAAAAAGACAACAAGAATCTAAGAGTCACTGACTTTTACTTGTTGTCTCTCCATTAGGTGGATCTTTGATAACTTAGTTTTCCACAGGGAAATATTTCAAATTCTAATTGGGAAGAACAATTACTGGCTGTATTGTTTGTTTCAGCCTTGATGAGAACATATCTAACTGTGACATGTACAATTTTCGTGCTCTTTCTGCCAAACATCACCAGTTCATGAGATCACTCAATAAGGTTAGGTTGAAGAAGATAGATTTTAAAGGGACGAGAATATGGACAAACCCCAGTTCAAACACCTGTACAAACGCAGACGTCACAGGCCCACTTACGCTTCTGGCTGCTGCAGAGCAGTCTTCATAGCTTTGATTTGTTGAAAATGACAAGACATATCTGTGGCCATCACCATCTCAATGACCAAGGTTCGAAACTCCCTTGTAGGGATATCCATGGAGAAAAAAGAGTGGAAGTGAAAAATGGAAAGTAAAAATTAGTTTATTTTTTGACACTTCTAATTGAAGTCAGTTAATTATTTCTGACATATCTAATTTGAATTTTTGAAGTTAGCTTGTTTTTATAAGGAATAAATGAAGGTTAAGGATTAAGGAAACGTTTTATTAGGAACATGATACATGGAATACATGTATAAATTGGAAAATTAACTCACAGGAAAAATTCCAATGAAACTGAAAAGTATATGAAAGCACTTCTCAACTGAATTCAGAGTTTTAAGAAAGAATTAACTTGAAAATATCCTAGGAGACAGATTGATAATCCATATTCCACTTTGAGTATAGGTATTTCTCTTTTGGTAAAATAGACTTTATTTTCTAGAGCAGTTTTAGATTTATAGAAAAGTTGAGCAGATAGTATAGTGAGTGCCCAGGTATTTCTTTCTCTGCACAGATTTTCTTATTTTTAATATCTTGCATTAGTGTGATGCATTCCTTATAATTGATTAACCAATATTGATATGTTATAGTCACTACAATCCCATTGTTTACATCAGGGTTCACATGTTGCACAGTTCTGCTCATTTTGACAAATGCATAATGGCACGTGTCCAACATTACAGTATCATGCAGAACAATTCCAGAACCCTAAATCTCTTGTGTGTCACCTATTCACCTCTCCCTCCCTTTCCCCAAACACTGCCAACCCTTGATCTTTTTACTGCCTGTAACAACTTCATTGAGGTATAATATATATAGAATAAACTGCTTCATACAAATTGTGCAATTCAATGAATTTCAACACTTGAATAAGCCTTTAAAAATACCACTGCAATTATGATACCAAATATTTCTATCACTCTCAAACCAGATCCCAGGCAAATTTTAATCTGTTTTTATCTATGGAATAGTTTGCATTTTCTAGTTTTATACACACACACATACACATGGTGCCAAAAATGTGCATACATTTCAAGAATTGAAAAAAACTGTATTAAAATTGTTAATATTCAATATATAGCAATAATACAAGTCACATTTGACTTCTGCAATTACTAGAAGTGCTTAAAGTGATTTCCATCAACATCTAGACACTTCTGATTACAGTGAATAAAAAGCAATACATAGATAACATCTTTTAAAATGTGTATACATTATTTGGCAACCCTGGAATATATATATGTGTACGTAAAATAAATATATGTGTAGGTATATAGGTATACATGCATATATTAATATATCATACATTAAAATAGGCACTGTATATACACATACATTCCCATGTATGTATAGACAGATATAAATGAAAGAATGTACTCTGTCATTTCTGACTTTCACTACTAAACATAATGATTCTTGATTTGTCCATGTAGGAGTTCATCAGTAACTTATTTTCTTTTATTACTAAATAGTATTCCATTATATGATTATATAATGATTTATTATCCTCTTACCAGCTGATGGACATTGGAGTTTTTAGACTCTAGTTTGGGGCTACTGTGATTGAAGCTACTGTGAACATTCATGTACGAGACTATGTTTTCGTTTCTCTGGGGCAAACACCTAGAAGTAGAATGGCTGGTTTATAAGATAGCTAAATGTTTGACTTTATAAGAAACTGAAAAATATTTTTCACAGTGGTTGTATCACTTCATATTTTGACCTTAAGTGTGTGATGTTTCCAGTCTTTCTTTACCTGGTCTTGCTGCCTTTAATTTCAGCTATTCTTCTAGAGCAGCAGTTCTCAACCTGTGGGTTGTGACCCCTTTGTAACAATGAAAATACATCCAGGTATTAGGAAGGTTGAGAACCACTGTTCTAGAGCATGTACAATGGCATCTCATTGTGGTTTTCACTTCTTTGAAAAAAATTGCATTTCTTTTATGATTGTTGATGTCAGGCACCTTTTCATATTTTTTTTTAAGGAAAATGTCATTTCAAAACTTTCCCTTTTTAAAATTGGGTCGTTTGTTTTTTATTGAGTTATAAAAATACCTTACTGTATGTTCTATATCCAAACCCTATGTATGCATTTTATATTTTTTATTCTAGTGTGAAAAGAAAATTTTAATTTCATTTTCCAATGGTTTGTTGCTAGTGTATTTTTTTTACATTAACTTTGTATTATGTAACCTTGTAAGACTCATCATCAATTCTATTAAAAGTAGCTTCCCTATAGGATTCTTAAGATTTTCTACTTAGATAATCAAGTCATCTGCTAATATAGACATCATGCAATGTCGATTAAAGTAACAGGCATCCTTGTCTTATTCCCCAAAAGCAATCAACATTTCACGATTAAGTTTGATGTTAGCTATAGATTTTTTCATAGGTACTCTTTATCTAGATGTTCCTTTCTGTTTCTAGTTTATTGAAAGTTTTAAATATGAATGAGTGCTGAATTTTGTCAAATGCTTTTTATATATCTTTTGAAACGATTATATGCTTTCCTGTTTTTTTCAACATAATGAATTATTTCAATCAGTATTGAATTAACCTTGTATTCCTAGGATAAATGCTATATATTAGACAGAGTTCTCCAGAGAAACCAATAGGATGTATACATATAGAGGAAGAGATTTTTTATAAGGAATTGACTCGCACTCGTGGACATCGACAAGTCCCAAGATCTGCAGAGTGACTGAGCAACTGAAGATCCAGGAGAGACAATAGAGTACAATCCAGTACAAAGATCAGCAGGCAGGTGCTTGCTCTGGAAGCACATATACTAATATTGGAACAATACAGAGAAGATTAACATGGCCCCTGTGCAAGGATGACATGCAAATTCGTGAAGCGTTCCATATTTTTTTTTAAATACAAAAAAAAAAAAAGAAAAAAATCCAAAGATCAGCAGACCTAGGATCCAGGAAAAGCTTACATTTTAGTTCAAAGGCAGGCAGAAAGAATTTTCTCCTACTCAATTAAGAATTTTCTCTTATCTTACTGGAGTTAGGTGATATCTCAAAGTAGTTTTGATTTGCATTTCTCTGATGATTCAGGATGGTGAGCATGTCCCTATTTTTTCAGTGAGGGTGGTTTCAGAAACAAGCAAAAGGAGATCCAACTCAAAATGGCTTA
>CAUYON010095437.1:0-12521 GCA_963573935.1 Arctocebus calabarensis
CTGGGTTGAAAGTTCTTTTGTTTTAGGAGGTTAAAAGTCAATGACCATTCTCTTCTAGCTTGAAAGGTTTGATCAGACAGATCAACTGCCTCTTAGGCAGTTATTCTGATATTCTTCTCCTTGTAGGTAATGGATTTCTTACATCTGGCTGCTTTCAGAATTTCCTCTTTCATATTAACTTTAATGAACTTAATTATGATGTGCCTGGAGGATGTCTTATTTGGGTTGGGTCGTGCTGGGGTTCTGAAACTGTCTGCTGTCTGAATTTTAGAATCTCTTGGCACGTTTGGAAAGTTCTCTTTCATAATCCCAAAAGGAAGAGACTCTGTGCCTTGTGACACCACTTCATCATTTTCAGGTATCCCTATAAGGCGAATATTGGTTTTCTTCAAGTTATCCCAGAGCTGTCTGAGAGAATGATCTATTTTTGCCTTCCATTTCTCTACATCTTTGGACACTTGGGAGCATTCCAAAGCTCCATTCTGTTACTGAGGGATTCTACTATATTTCTCAGATCTTTGAGGGCTAAAACTTCTTTTCTCAATGTGTCAATATCTTTGGTCATTTTCTCTTTGAACTCATTCAGTTCTTGAGACATCTTTTGTTTCATCTTTTGGATTACTGCTTGAAATTCTAATTCTATCTTTCCTTACATTGCGCGGATCTTAGCTGCTATCCAGACTCTGAATTCAACTTTTGACATCTCAGCCATTTGCTTATGCAAGGGATCTTGTGCTTCATCTACCTTGTCTTTCCTTGGGGGAGTTGATCTACTCTGGTTATTCATATTGCTAGAGTTTTTCTGTTGATTCCGCCCCATGATTATTTTTCACTGTTGCCTATGACTGTTCTCAGAGTTGGGGAGGTGTCTCTCCCAGATCAGACCCTGGCAGAATCACTTTGTTGTTACTGGATCTTTGTAGGGAGTGACCCTGTGTTTCTAATGATTTCTCGAACCCTGCAGGGTGGAGAGCTTAAATCCTCCTCAGCCTGCTTAGTAGACACTTTAAATTGCTAACCTGTGCTAAGCAGAAGCTTTCCCAGGAAAGCGCTATGGCTGGGATCACTCCTTAAGTGGCTATCCACTTACCCAATGTGCCAAAACCGGTCTCACCCTATGCCCCTGAGGGCTAAGGCTGCGAGGCGTCTCAGTCTCCGCCTCTAGGCTGCTCAGTCACTAAATTACTCGCTCCCACCCGATGCCTGTTCTATGATCCTGAGGGTGGAGCTCGCCAGGGCAGTTCTCCCACAATGGCTCCACACAGCCCACCACCAAACACTGGCAGCTCCGTCTGGCTTGGTGGTCCAGTCTGGGGCCCCAGACAACACTCAGAAACCCCCGCACTCCTGCCCAAATTCTCCTAAGGCAGTTCAATTTAGTGCCAAGTCAAAAGAAACCCAAACAGCTCACAGGCAAGGCCTTTCCAGCCTGCAGTCCCACTGTTGCCCCACCCACAGCCGCCTACAAGATCAGACCAAACGAACAGACGCAACCACTTGCCCAATCTCCGCCGCTTTTGCCTTCCTCAGGGTGTCCAGAAGCCTCATTGTGTCTCCCTGTGCCCCCAAAGGGAATTTTCTGGGCAGATCCTGCCTACCAGAGATGCCTGAAGACCTCTCTCCCCAGTCTCACCATGCCCAGCCGCAAGAAAGCTGTTACTCGGCTGCCATCTTGCTCCTGTATTTTTATTTTTAAAAGAGATTAAGATTAGCAGAAAATTCAAAGATTGGTAATAAGAAAATGAATAAAAATTGCATAGAATATGAAATGTAAATTATTTATGAAGATAATTATACCTTTTATAATAAAAATTCACTCAAAATATTAATGAGATGCTATATTTTCGCCCATCAGATTGACAGTGATGAAAAAATGTTTGGCAGTAAACTATTAGGAAAGGCATAAGTAAAGACATCGTAGGTGGAGGGTGTAAGCATAACAAACTTATGCTTAGTTTGGCAATATTCATCAAGAATAAAGACTCACCCTTAAGTTCAGCAAATCTTCATTTAAGCATTTTTCCCATCAATGTACCTGGATTAAGTAAGTACACAAAGACTGCAATGGAAGAATATTAACTTTAGTGTCACTGCAGCTTCAAAAGATTTTAATAAATATAACTTTCCACTCATAGGGGACTGGTTAAATTAGTTATGGTACATGCATGGAGTGAAATTCAGTGTGCAGCTCTTTAAAAGAATGAGACAGATTTTTACACAACGAGGAAATAAACATATAGAACGCTACCATTTGTTTTGAAAAGGTGGCATTATGTATGTAGGCTATATCAGATACGGCCTCTGGACAGATGCATCAGGGAATAACAGTTCCTTCAACAGGAAGATCTGAGGATAAGTTTGGAAAGAGACTCACTTTTCACCCTATACTCTTTAGTCCTATTTGAATGTTTTGTACACTTTCTAGTCCTATTTGAATGTTTGAGCATATTAAGTAATCTGTTTGGTTCTTTTGTTTTTTGTTTTTGTTATTATTTTTGTTTTTGCCAGAATCTCACTCTGTCTCCCTGGATAGAGTCTCTCAACAGCACCTCAAACTCAAATTCTTGTGCTTAAGAGAACCTCTTGCCTCAGCCTCCTAATTAGCTGAGACCATAGATGCCCACCAAAACACCTGGCTAGTTTTTGTTTTTAGTAGAGACAGGGGCTTGCTCTTGCTTAGGCTGGTCTTGACCTCCTAAGCTCAAGGAATCCTCCTTCCTTAGCCTCCCAGAGTGGTGGGATTATAGGCATGAGCCTTCATACCCATCCATAAGAGTATTTTTGAACTTAGATATTACCTAAAATGTGGCCATTCCTGCCTGGGTTTATTTATTTATTTACTGGAAAAAGGCAACTGATTCCTTGTGTCTGTTATTTGAGAATTGTTCATTTCTTCACATTTGGAAGTGGCCCAGTGGTTTTAAGGTTCAGCTACTTGAGCCATTTAAAATGCATTTTATTCATACAACTGACCTGAAACCATCTAACTTTATGTCTATGGCCTGTCTCTGAAAGAGAAGAAAAGTTTATTTGTTCATTCATTCATTCATACCCTCCTTAGTAAGCATCTACTTTCCGCCATGTGTGGTGTGTTGCTGGAGGTGCCACACAGAGCCAGGGCCTACTTTCCTGGCATTCTCAGCATCCAAACATTCCCTTTCTTAACCTTTTTACTCATGGAAGCCATTCTTCTGTTGCTCTGGTGTTCTGGTGCCATATTGTGGCTCTTGCTTTCTTTTCTGTTTTATCATTTTTGGCTGGTTTCTGCAGTGTTTTTCTGCTCCCAGTAACAAAGGAGACATAGGTAGAATGTTGTTGTTCACTTGAATTATGAGCTCACAGATGGCTACTGCAGGCCTCAGTTCTCATTCCGTTTCTCTTTATTCTTACACATAAAGTAGACCAGTTGCTGCTGGGAGAGCAGACAGTAAAACCATTGCTGTAAAAGAGGATTTACCACAGGCCGTGCTCGTTGCCGGTGGTGATGGGGACCGGTGAAGCACAAATCACGGCAGCACAGGCTGGACTCCCTGCTGACCAGTGACCGTAACTCCCCAGCCAACAGCAAACTGAGCAGGCATGGATTTGGCCACTTCCAAGGCTCCCTGTCATTTCTACGCATCTCAGCATTGTTCCTCTTGCTTGGTAATTAACAAAATTTGTTTCCATTTTTCATTTCTGACAAGTGACCTTTCTAAGTGAGGGAGAGCCTGTTTGTAGCCTCAGCATCATACACAGGGTGGAAACTGAGATGCCAGAGGGAGGATTGGAAGGCTCCTAGCTGTGTTAACACATTATCCAACGTGAGGTGGATGACGGTGATTATCTTGAGAGGCAAACACACACACGTAGATGACGGTGTTTGTGTAATATTATTATGAAACAGAACTTTAGAAATACATCATAAAATATAATACCTATCTTTGCTTTTTAAATAGTATGTTAAATTTATTTAAACCGTAATGCGTGAGCATGTCATCGGTGTTGAATTTGTTCCTGGGAGTTTCGTAGGCCCACAGATGGAACTGTTCTCACGATGGAGATGTTTTATGAAATCATCAAATCTATTGGAAGACAATGCAGCTTCCTCCCTCTCCAAGAACAGAGTTTGACAGTAACATCTCAGAACAGATGTTTCGACAGTCTCCAATTTTTTTTTTTTTATTTTGTGGCACAAAGACTCTGTTATTCATGAAATGGTCTGTTAAAAAATTAGTTCCTCCTTGTGGGAATTGTGGGAATATGTGTCATGTAAATTGATTTCACTTTTGGCAGGAAACTAACTGGCCCTTAACTCTTAAGACTGTCTCCAAGGTTTGACTCTAGTGAGTTCCGGTTTCCAGGCCACAGCAATCACAAAGAAGGCAGTAGAAACATAGAATAGCTCAGCATCTTTCCCAGCGTGTGGAAAGTTGATTAATCCAAGAATGTCACATCCTTTTATTTATTTCTTTTTAAGAAAGGAGCTAAGTAAAAGCTGTAGAAATGCGATCTTATAAAACACAGTGATATTTGCTGGTTATTTGATTCTTCTCCTAACACAAGTCCACTTCTACAGCTTTGTTCATGTAGAATTTACTTAAAGGGGAAATTACCACTCTCAGACACCTGCCTGTGGCTTCAGGTACCTGACAGGAGACCTTGCTGTGACTACTGAGTAGTGTGGAATCAAAGGACTGTGCATTTTCGCTTCTCATGTCGTGTCTTGCCATTGTCCTGATCTATCCTTTCCTTCCAACAGGACAGAGGTCAGCACACTGTGGCCTGTTTTTGTAAATATTAAGATTTTTGGAACCTAGCTGCTGTCATTGGTTTGCGTAATGTCTGTGGCTATTTTTGCACTGTGTCGCCAGAGATGAGTAGATTCGACAAAGCACAAAATGTTAACAGAACAAATTTGCCAGCCCCTCCACTGGGAAGTCAACATATGTGCTATGACCCAGTGTTTAAACCTTACAGTACGAATACATTTGATAGGTTTTAGCTATTTGAATTTTCATTTAATTAATTAATTAATTATTGTGAGCCAGTCTCTCTCTCTGTGCCCTGGGTAGAGTGCCATGGTGTCATAGCTCACAGCAACCTCAAATTCCTGGTCCCAGGTGATCCCCTTGCCTCACACTCCTGAGTAGCTAGGACTACAGGTACCTGCCACAATGGCCAGCTAATTTCTATATTTTTAGTTGAGTCAGGGTCTTGCTCTTGCTCAGGCTGGTCTTGAACTGAGCTCGAGCAATACACCCACCTCAGCCTCCCAGAGTGCTAAGGATTGCAGGCCTGAGCCACCGTGCCTGACCAGCTATTTAAATTTTAAAGGCATTTGTGGGGTATAACAAATGCAAAGTAAATAGTATTTGTCTTTTGATAATTTAATGTATCAGAAGAGAGAATTTAAAATATAATAATACATGCACACAGATAAAGTCATAAACTAAAATCTTCCAGGACAGTCTGAAAAAATTATGGAAAAGAGAAGACAGAAGTTAGTTAATTGACTGTTGTGTATTCACAAAAAAGAAGGAAGGAAGGCACTCTTTACCTAATGTACAGTATGCCTAAATGTTACCAGTTGTAACACTTGGTCATATTTAATTGTTACTTAATTTTTTCTTATACTCTCATCTGCTTTGTTAATCATTCTCAGCACACTTTCCTGTAAGTGCTCTCTCTGTGTGATTCTGAAGCGTTGCTGTCCAACACAATGGCAAACACAGGTTAATACTGGCGCCATGGCCATGCCACATTTGAGTATTCATTTGGTCCACATGCAAAACCATGTTTGAAGTTGCTAATAGTTCAAGATCATAGATACAATAGAAAATTAACTAAGAAAAATTATTAAAAAGGAAGAACCCAAGTTTAGGGGAAAAAGGGATAAAGTTAGTTAGACAAAGACACGCAGATATCAAAATACCAGCAACCAAAACCTAGAAACCAAAATATCAGCAATTGTGTCAAACAGAGCAAAAAAGAAAATACGAAGTCTGTCAGGAGGCATAATTTTTTCCTAAGATGAATGTCTTTAATCTTCTTTTAAACAGTTCCCAGCCTTTTTGGCACCAGGGACTTGGTTTCATCGAAGACAATTTTTCCACAGACAGGGTGACAGATGGAGGGTGCGATAGGAGGCAGAACTCAGGTGGTGATTCTGTGTGACCCAGTTCCTAACAGGCCACAGACTGGTACTGGGGCCCTGGGGTTGGAGACCAAAACCTTCAAGGACTAGGCCAGTACCTGCAGTCACAGGCTGAAGCTGATGCAGGAATACTGAAGACCGGCACTGTCTCCCAGGTAATTACTAGCCACACGTGGCTGCTGAGCACTTAGAAGTGGCTGGTCTGAATCTATACATAAGTGTAAAACACTCACCAGTTTAAAAGACAATGCAAAAGAAGAATCTAAGATGCCTCATTAAGAGTGTTTATACGGTCCTTATCCACACTACCCCTTAACTCCTAAACCACCCCCCCCCAACATGGTCTATCACCAGCAAAATCCCAGTATCCTTAAACCCTTCTCTGACGTTACTTGTTAAACCCAAACACGGATGTGCTATGAGAGTTTGCGTCCCCTGAAGCCCTCGGGTGGCAGCTCTGATTTTTGCCCTGAAGTTGAGGGCTTGAGTGCTCTCTTTTTTCTTCATTGACACCTTTACCATTCCACTTCTCTTTCCCCCCAAAAGTTGCAGCTCTAAACCTCTTGTGGTATCACCCGGTTGGTATCACCCACTGCCCTGTTGTTAACTGCTGACCATGCCTGGGATCCCTGCCTCATTGCTCCTTAACTGTAGTGTCTGGCTCACTATGACTCTCTTCAGGATGTGCCTTTGCTCATCTGTGAGCATTTCCCTTGGAGATATAATCCTCCTAACTCCCCTGGCTTCTCAGTTCCTCAGCCACTCACCACCTCAGCCTTCAGCCGACAGCTGGTCCCTCCCTGTCTCAGCTGTGTGCCCTGATCTCGCTCCCCTCCTGGCTTGGAGCTCACTCCCTCTGGCTCCACAAATCAACCCGTAGGACACTGAACCCACTCTTTTTTCACTGTCTCTTTTCTCTCTTGTGTCCGTCTTTGTCCAGTCAAGATCTGCGCACAGGTGGCCCACTCTTCCTGTACACCAACTCCGTTCAGCTTCAGCCCTTCTGACTCCAGATCCTGCCTACTTTGGTCCAGCCCTGAGTGTGTGACCTTGGCTGGACAAAAGCATAACCATTCTCTCTGGATTCACTTTTTTTTAATTTTTAATTTTTAGCTATTATGGGTAAATAATGATTGTTTATAGGGTACAGGTGATGTTTGTTTTGATGCAAATATACAATGTGAATTAATCAGGGTAACTGGGGTATCCATTTTTAACATTTCTTTGTATTTAAGAACATTCTGATTCCTCTCTGGTAGTTATTTTAGAGTGTACTCTAACTTAGTGTTGATTATAGATCGTTTGTTGTGCTATCAAATAGTCTTCATTCTATCTAATTAACCATATTTTTGTTCCCATTAGCCATCCTCTCCCTCCCGACTGCCCTCCCAGCCTCTGGTAACGATCACTGTACTGTCTGTCTCCATAAGAGCAATTCTTTTTAATACTTAGCCCCCACATATGAGTGAAAACATATAAGATATGTCTTTCTGTACTTGGCTTATTTCACCTAATTTAATATTTTCTAGTTCTATCATGTGGTTTCTTTTTTAATTCATGACCATGAACCTGAAGTGGGAACTTGATGCTGCCCCATAGTCACTCATATTGGACTTTTTTTTTTTTTTTTTAATAATCTTTGTTTCTTTCCTTAACTCTCCAACCCTTCCTCTTTCAACCTTATTTTCTCAACTGATGCCTACTACTTTGGCTGGGAAAACTGGAGCAATAAATGAGAGCTTTTACCAGCTCCTGCTGCGGCATCTCCTATTTAGTCATTTATTCATTTATTTATTTATTTATTTTTGAGACAGAGTCTCATGCTGTTGCTCAGGCTAAGGTGCTGTGGCCTCAGCCTCCCAAGTAGCTGGGAGTCACTGGTACTACAGGCACCTGCCATAACACTCGGCTAATCTTTCTATGTTTAGTAAATATGAGGTCTTGCTCTTGCTCAGGCTGGTCTAAAACTTCTGAGCTCAAACAATCCTCCCGCCTCAGCCTCCCAGAGTGCTAGGATTACCAGCATGAGCGGACACACCTGGCCAGCTGCAGCATCTCTCATGGCTGAGATGAACTGTCCACACTCCAGTCATTCCTCCCATCATTAGCTTGTTTCTCTCTGCTTGATGTCCTTTGGCACCTAAGCCTTTGCCATTACTTCTCCCAGCACAGTAAGGGAAATAGTCACATTCCCTAGATCGCACTTCCGCTGCCTCCTTGTAGTCCCTGTTCAGCATCCCTTCTTCTCTCTTTTATAGCAAAAGTCCAAAAAGGGCACCTGGTGTCCATTCTTCTTATTTCCATTTTCTCCCTTCTGTGTCTTTCCTGAGCCCAGTTCATTTGGGTTCTTGGCCAACTCAAACTCCCAACTGAGTCCGAGTTGCTGAATTTCAGTTTTCAGTCCTTGTTTCACTTTCCTGTCCTCCTCCTGGGAGGAGTCGAATCTCTTGGCTTCTGGGATACACCTGCTCTTGTTTTTGTTTTTGAGACAGAGTCTCCCTTTGTTGCCCTTGGTAGAGTGTCATGACATTATTGCTCACAGCAACCTCAAACTCTTAGGCTCAAGCGATTCCCTTGCCTCAGCCTCCCACGTATCTGGGACTACAGGCACCCACCCCAACGTCCAGGTATTTGTAGAGACGAGGTCTCGCTCTGGCTCAGGTTGGTCTCGAACCTGTGAGCTCAGGGCAGTCCACCTGCCTCGGCCTCCGAAGCACTGGGATTAGGCGTGAGCCACCACTCCTGGCCTCACCTGCTCTTGGTTTGCCTCTCATTTCTCTGCCATTCCTTCTCAGCCTCCCGGGGCTCAAACTAGACCTCTTCTCTGTCCACACTCAAGCCTGTGGTCATCATACTCCAAGTGTCATGGCTGTAAATGGCATGTATGTGCCAGTGACTCTTAGACTTATTATTTCCAGCCAGACTTCTCTCCTGACCTGCACATTTACTCATCCACTTAAGAACTTTTTCAGTATCTTCATTTGCATATCCAGTGGACCTGTCAGACTTAACTGTCCATCTGTCCAGCCTGAACTTCTGGTCTTCCCTCCACCACTCCAAATCTGCCCCATCTCTGCCAAGGGCAGCTCTGTCCCTTTGGTTGCTCAGGCAGGACTCCTAACATTTCCTCACCACTTCCCAACCCCTCCTACTTGGAGTCTCTGCCTCTATACTTTGCCCTTTTTAGTTTTTCTCAACTCAGCAGTCAGAGGGATCCTTCTGTAGCGTTGGTTACATCACCTCTTCTCTGCTTTTAGCCATTCCACTCAGGGGGAAAGCTGTAGTTCAGTAAATGCCAAACACAGTCTGACCACTTGTCACCACTCTTTCTCTTCCTTCTTCCCCTTTACCCCATGCCAGCCACACCCACCTGAGGGTGTTTGCACAGGACGCTGCTGAGATATAAATTCTGAGACCTCCACCCCCAGCTACCAGCATCCCTCCCTCATCTACACAGAAGGTTACCTTCTCGGCAACACTGACTCTGCTCCCCTGCACTCTGCCTCTCTCCGCCCTTGCCAGTTTGTTTGTTTGTTTGTTTGTTTGTTTTTTGGTTTTTGGGTTTTTGACACAGAATCTCACTCTGTCACCCAGGGACCTTGTCTATTTTTAATAGCACTTCTAAACTTCTGCCATAGTATACACTTGCTCATTTATTGTATTATCCATCTCTGCCTGGAATGTGAACTTTGTGAGGACAGAGATTTTTGTCTATTCTGTTTGGTGATGGATCTTCAGCATTTAGAGTAGTGCCTTAACCTAGGAGATGCCCTAAAAAATTGTGTTAAGAATGTAAATGAAAGTTTTCCTCTTTCTGCCTGAAAGATCTGCCTCATGATAGTTTTTAACTTCTTAATTCCTTTTTAAGTTTCTCAAGTATTATTCTAAAAGCAGGATTCAGGAGGTAACTACTGAGAAGCATTGTGATTTGCACCTTGATTTGATTGGTCTTTTATTCTAAAATGAGAACAACTCTAGAATGTAGCAACAGCCTCACAGTTACTGAAAATGTATACACAGCATGCCAGACCTTTGACATTTTTAGGAATATGTTTGAAATTCTTCACATGTCCTGCAAATCCTGAGTGCCACGATAATGTAGTCTATTTGCAGGAAAGTCATATGTAGCAATAAAAGGTAGAAAGAAGCAACCTGAACTCCAGATGCAGAGGACCTGTCGGGGCTCAGCTGTTGGAAGGAGGCTCAGCTTCACACAGTCCAGCAGCTCGTGGGCTCGTGATCTGGCAATATCCTACATCATTGCAGCTCCTGAGCCCTCAGCACGCCCCATGTATTGCTGAAACCATGAATGCTTGTTCTGTGAAAGCCAGGGGTCCACTATATCATAAATACCAAATTTTTAAAAATAGTTTTCCCAGGCTCCCAAACCTCGGTTTTAGAATGTAATATGTGTGGGTGTTATAACCAAATGAAGAGTTAACTTAGTGTTAAAAACAAAATGAGCAACCAATCATAACTGAGTGAGTTTTTACTTGAAGTGACAAGCATTCATTCAGTTTGATTTTGGACCACTGATAATAAATTCTGAACGTGAACAAAAAAATAAATGCATGTTTGTTTTCACTCTTAAGCTTATTTTAAAATATACACAGAGGGTGCCAAAAAATGTATATACCTTTTTTTTTATATATACCTTTTAAGAAAGGGAAAGAACTATGTTAAAATTATATTACTCAATATATGCTGATAATGTTTGTTATCTTGTATATTGTTTCTTATATCTTTTGTAATTGCAGAAGTAAAAGATGACTTGAGGGTTACAATTTTAATACAACTCTTAAAATTTTGAGTATCCATTTTTAGGCACCCTCTGTATGTGTAGGTATGTTCTAATTTAATCAAACCTGCCATGATAACTTTTTTATGTTCAATGGTGATGAGCAGGAATCTTTGACCAAAAAAGGTTAAAGAAAAAAGATGCTGTTGCCATAGTGACAGCTGTCCAGCATAAACATCTCATATCTCTTCCGTTCATCATGTTTTTTTTTAGGGCAATTCAAGCTGCTGGAACAAGACCGAGATATAAAGGAACCAGTGCAATATTTCAACAGCGTGGAGGAGGTGGCTAAGGCATTTCCTGAACGTGTGTACGTCATGGAGGAAATAACATTCAATGTGAAGGTAGCTCTTAAAGAAACTAAATATTTACCCTCACAAAATTAATTTTACTTTCAAGTCTCATCTACACAGTAAGTGTTCATTTGTGCTTCCAAGGAGAGTTTCATCTTCCTAGTAGGTTCGTAGCAGTGGCCGAAACTGCATGTGTTGTAGAGACTGGAACTCCTGACACCATATTACATTTTTTAGCATTACCTTTGGTTAGAATTTAAAACTTAGTTCAAAACTATAACTGTTAAGGCAGATAAAAGATTGTTTCTTTAATTTGGATTTCATTCCCTAATATGTAACAGTTGTTCGGCCAGATCTGTGATGCTTCACTTTTAAGAGCAAAAGTGATATGTTCAAACCTATACCAAACACATACTTTATTTAAAAAAAAAAAAAAAAAGAAGAAGAAGAGAAAGAAAAAAAAGGCTGCCAGAGTATGCCTAAAATTAACATATATTCACTCTTTGTGGATTATTTTCATTTACATAGAGAAAACTGATGAATAGAATGTTGCCCGCAGGAAAGCTAAATGGATTCACTGGGCTTCATTTGTTCTGCGTTATTTTTTTTTTTTTTTTTTTTTTTTTTTTTAATTGAATCATAGCTGTGTACATTAGTTCAATCATGGGGTACAGTGGGTGGGGGCTTCACATGCAATCTGAGATATTTTTATCAACCTGATTGACATACCATTCATGATATTTTCTTGTTTACTATATGAAAACATTTTTGATCCGTATTTAGAAGTTTTCTCCTGAGCCTTCTTCCAATATGTACCACACATGTGATCTTACCCTTTGTCCCATCTCCCCCCACCTTCTCCCTCCCCTTCCCTCCCTCTTCCCTTTCCCCGTCTTCCTGTGCAATAAATGGGTTGTAGCCTTCACTTGAACGATAAAGAATTTGTCCCATATTAGGGGTGTATACATTGGATACTTTTTCTTCCATTCTAGAGATACTTTGCTAAGGAGAACATGTTCCAGCTCCATCCATGTAAAAATGAAAGAGGAAAAGTCACCATCTTTCTTTAAGGCTGCATAATATTCCATGTTATCCACGAATGGATTAATAAACCGTGGTACATGTATATCATGGAATATTATGCAGCCTTAAAGAAAGATGGTGACTTTTGTGATTTGAAGGTGAAAGCCTTTGTGTCAGGGAACACAAGGCAGGCTGGTTCCTTAGCTGGTGAGCTCCTCTGCCCTCTGTGAACCCTTTTTTTGTATCAGTCTTATTAGTCAGTGGGATAATG
>CAUYON010095438.1:0-16768 GCA_963573935.1 Arctocebus calabarensis
TCTTGGGCTTAAGCGATTCTCTTGCCTCAGCCTCCCTAGTAGCTGGGACTACAGGCGCCCGCCACAGCGCCCGGCTATTTTTTTGTTTAGCAGTTCGGCCGAGGCCGGGCTTGAACCCGCCACCTTCGGTATATGGGGCCGGCGCCCTGCTCGCTGAGCCACAGGAGCCGCCCGACACACACAATTTTCTTCCTCTAATTTAGGTTTAATCAATTAAGGACTCTTAATGTGGGTCCATGAAAAAGCTACACAAGGTGAGTTTAATTCCCTGAAGTCATGTGCAAAATTCTGCATGAATGTACACTTTTCTGAAAGGAATCATTAGATTCTTACAGGGCCTAATACCCCTAAAATGTTCAGAACCACTAAGCAGTACACCTAATCTCATTATTCCTGTGATCTTTTCCATAACTGTATGTGAGCCCAGAATGTTATATGTGAATAAAACAGTTCCAGAGGAACATGGGAGCTTAATCCTTAGAAAAAGGACTTCTTCCATACCTGGGGTAACCTTCACCATCCGTAGTGCTTGTGCTTGGTGGAGCATCACGGGACACAGCCAAAAGTAGCCAATTCAACCTTAAAGACTCTGGTTGCAGAAGGGACTCAAGGAAAGATGACCTAAGAGAAAGTTGGGGGGAAAAACTCACCAAACTTCATGGTAAGAAAGGAAACATAAAATGTGGGGGTGTGAAGAAAATTTGCTTAAGAGATTAATATAGGGCCAGGCATTGTGGCTCATGCCTGTAATCCTAGCACTCTGGGAGTGCCGAGGTTCAAGACCAGCCTGAGCCAGAGTAAGACCTCGTCTCTAAAAATAGCCGGGCATTGTAACAGGCGCCTGTAGTCCCAGCTGCTTGGGAGGCTGAGGCAAGAGAATCACTTACATCTAAGTGTTTGAGGTTGCTGTGAGCTGTGATGCCACAGCATTCTACCAAGGTGACAAAGTGAGACTCTGTCTCAAAAAAAAAAAAAAAAAGAAAAGAGATCAATATAATAGAAGAAATAACTTAAAAACTCTTCTACTACAAAATGTCTAGAAATGCTGATGAAATTTTAATAGTCTTCTAAACAAATAACTGAGCCCCAAGAAAATAAGGAAAATACCAAAGGACAAAAAGAAAAAAAGAGAGAGGAAATAAAACCATTTTGGCAAAGGTGAAATGATCACAGGAAGAAACCAAGGGAATGGAGTTGCCATTCTAATAACCAAGGGGAACAGTTGTTTACAGCCATGGGGATATAGGAAATGGGTATCAACTGAAAAATAAAAGAGCTTGAACTGAGATCCACTCACAAAAAGCAAAAAAAGCTGGAATATTATCAATAAAATGGTGGTAGTGAAAATCTACTCACCAGCAGAGATAATAAGAACCTTATTTGTCTTAGCCTAGGCCCTGAAATAAGAGTTTAATTTTATACTGATTATCTGAGAATCCCTGGGATTGAGGGTTGGGGGAAGAAGAATGGTAAGTACACATTTGTGATGTGCTCTGAAATGTGGCAGGATGGTACAAGACTGCCAAACCCTCATTTCCTACAGTAGGTGCCTCAACTCCATGTTAGTCAACAGAAAAAATGTTACACCTGCTTACAAAAGAGAAACAATGCCCTATCCAAAGAAACTCAAGTCTGCAAATATGCTCTCCTCACCGCTGATCTTCAGGTCTTGATTTCACCAGACTGTCTAGATAGGCCAAAAATTGAGCAGGGTGATGATGACAAAGTTGCATGACATCTGATGGCAAAATGGATGGATAAAACCTTATTAAGGATCGAAGGGCAGATTCCCCAAACTTCTCATACAACCTGCATTTAAAAGCAAGACATTTTAGTCTCCAACTATAGGAAGATAACATAACTTGGTTACATTAAGAAATGAAATATAGTAAATATACCAAAATGTAACTCAAATATACTAAAATGAAACTTCCTGCAAATGAATAAAACTTAAGACTATGCCACAAAAGATGCATGTGTTTTAATTCATATAAACAGCATATAAGACAACCTACCGAGCAGCATAAGCAATCAACAAAGGACTGTCAAAAAGAACTGAGTCATCTAATAACTTTAATCTTGTTGGTAGGTCTCCTTCTTCCATGTCCATATACATAGGATTAGAACTGGCCATTTCTGAAATATAAAACATATCCTTCCCTTCATCTCTCAGCCTTAAATATTCAATCCATGCTCAGCCTTAAATATTCAATCCATGAACATATTCATTTATTAATCCGTCACACACCTACTGTGGGTTTCACTATGTGCAAGGCCCAACATCTAAGTATTGCAAGAAAAACAAAAGAATAAGATGCAGTCCTTACCTTTAAGAACCTAAAATCAAATTGGGAGGGAGGTAAAGCGCATTGAAAGTTTTAAACAAGACAGAGGAACAGATAATACATCAGTGACTATTACTCTTGAAATGAATGTATGGGCTTATCTATATCTTTTTTTCTTATATATATATATATCACAAGCTATTATATCTACCATCAATGCCAAATTGCTCAGTTTTTTCTAGAATAAATACCCTACATCTTTTAGAATTTAGTTAAAGTCAATAAAATTCAATTTAAAATATTTGATCTGTTTTTTAAAATATCAGTGTAGCAAATATGCATCCTCTGATAGAAGATGTGACTTTTGGGGCTAGCCAAAAGTTATTTAAAACCAAGTCTGGTGAATGGAGTGATGATCTATTAAAACTATTTGTAGTTTTCAAAAAATATAGGTATCTAAAGTAAAATGAGTTTTTTCAAGTAGTTTCCAGCTAGCTCTGAAGACAAATCCCAAAGAACAGTTCTAAAAGCTGTTTTCCACAATTAAAACATCGTTAGAAAGGTGGGGCCTCCTCAACAGATTCTAAAGAGCCAACCATCAGTTTCTAATACATCTGTTTAAAAATAAAAAGTTGGCCAGGCATAGTGGCTAACACCTGTAATCCCAGCACTTTGGGAGGCCAAGGCAGGATTGGTTGAGGCCAGGAGATCGAGACCAGCCTGGGCAACATAGCTGCCCCTGTCTACAAAAAAAAAAAAATTAGCCAGATGTGGTGGCATTTGCCTATATTTGGTGGGGAGGAGGGGTGAAGGAATGTGTCTGGAGCAGGTGGATCCCTTGACCCTAGGAGTTGAAAGTTATAGTGAGCTATGATTGTGCCACTGCACTCCAGACTGGGCAAGAAAGAGACCTTGTCTCTTTCAGAAAAAAAAATGAGACTTGCTTCCCAAGCCAGTCTCACTGTTTCCCTTTTGACTGTGTCAGGCCATAACTACTTAAAGGAATTCAGAGGAGGCCATCATTTAAAGCTGGAGAAGTGAGGGAAATCTTTATGAGGGGGTGGAAGCTAAGCCAGACTTATACACTTAAATTCAAGTAAATAGCTACAGCATCTCAAATTGCCCACCACACTTCCTCCAGCACCAGCATTAACCACCACTGCTCTGGCTGATGGAGATGCTTTTCTGCAATTCACCTGTGACCAGGGTTGGACATGATTACATAATAGAGACAGAGAAAATTTTTCCATAAGTAATAATGTCACAAATTTAAATCTATTTGAAGAGAAATAACTGGTTTCTTATTTCACCTAAAAGACAATCTACCTCAACTCAGGAAAAAAAAAAACCCCTAAAATCATTTCTTGTGATTTTAACTGTCTTACATGAATTAAAACAGATCTGTAACTTCAGATCCATGTTTCTAAAAAACAAAAAGATCTTTAAGTCAAATAATATAAAAATGTATTTCTAACTGTGGTTATTCATTTTTGGTAATGAATGAATGGTTTGTTTAAAGTCTAAACCAGTATTTAGAGACAGGGCACCTATTATTCAAGCAGAATTCTGAATTAAGAAAATTTACAAGGGCAGGAAAAAGGGCAGTGCGTGGTGTTTAAGGTATGAGAGCTGGTTTCTGTATTAGGATGTCAAATAGTGTGATGTTCTGTAAAATCTGAGGTAGACACTGCCAGCTGTGCACCAAAGTCTCTGAGGCAGATGGGCCGCTCTCCACCCATATTCATTCTCTTCTTCCTGGACAGCTGGCTAATTTATCAGGTGTGTCCAACCTGCGGCCCATGGACCACATGCAGGTATTGGATATAACAAAACATATGTATGGACCATTTCTTTGCTCATTAGCTTCTGTTAGTGTTTGTATTTAAGGTGTGGCCCAAGAAAACTCATACTCTTCCAATGAGAAGCAGAAGAGAAAATAAGTTGGACATCCCTGGGTTACATTTCCCAGTATAATCTGCAGTTAGTTAGGGCCATGCGATAAAATTCTCACCAACAGAATATAAACAGAAGAGACGAAAGGCCCTACAGAACCAGGACTATAAGAGAATATGTCTCACTTGCTCTCCTCTGAACACAGCAACACAACCTCAACTTTAAGCCCTAGTGGGTGTTGGAGCTCAAAACAATGGAAGGAATTCGGAATGCTAAATTACTACACTGAAGAGAGCTACCCCACTGACCTAAAATACCTGTCATAGACTGTTATATGAACAATAAACTTCTCTATCATGTCTTAGTTATCACATTATGAGATGTATGAGCAGTTTAGCACAGTCAACTAATACCTCTCTGTGCCTCACTTCCTCCTCTATAAAATGGAAAACCACCATCTATTATAAAGATTGTTGTTAAGGATAAAATGAGAGTGTTTACCATAATATCCAGCACACAGCAAGTACTTGATATATGGTATATAGTATTTATTCCTATATTAGTTGGGTTACATGAGGGATTTTCTTATTTTTATATGTCTGCATTTATAAACATTTTACTTTAACCCCAACTTCAACACTGCTATATTGCTTTCTGAATGTGCCTGTAAGAGAAATAAAACTAATTTCTTATAATATAGTTGCAAATTAAACCAATGTTAGAAGAACTACTAAAAATAAAAACAAGTAGAAAACAGAATGGAGGTGATTTCCTACTTAAATCTTTTTTTTTTTTTTTTTAGACAGAGTCTCACTCTGTCACCCTGGGTACAGTGCTGTGGCATCACAGCTCACAGCAACCTCAATTCTTGGGCTTAAGCGATTCTCTTGCCTCAGCCTCCCAAGGAGCTAGGACTACAGGTGCCTGGCTATTTTTTGTTGCAGTTGTCATTGTTGGTCAGCTGGCATGGGCCAGGTTCGAATTCACCAACTTCGGTGTATGTGGCTGGTGCCATAACCACTGCCATCAGCGCTGAGCCATTAATTCTTTTTTTTTTTTAACCCCAAATCCTTTGATGCTACTTAACCTCTATAACAATTTTTTTTACATTTTTTTCTTTTTAACTGTCCCTTTATCTGGAGACCAATTTCTACCTTTGATAAGGAAATCGGATTATTACCTTTTAATCCTTCAATAAAAGTATCCCAAACAGAAGGGCTGTTAGCATAACTAAGCTTGATACTCTCCTTTGTTCTTTTCAAGTCCAGGAGAAAAAAGTATTTCTTTAGGAACTGACAAGCCAGAACTTCAGGAGAGTCCTGTTGCAAAGAATAGTCCACATGTCCACTTGTGCTTTTGATGTTACAATTCAATACGTTCAATTCCAAACACAATGTTGTCAATTCAGCCAGGTCATTCTGAAGACTCTTTGCTATTGTACATGGAGAACATATTTGAAAAAGGTCCTCCAAGGACTCCCTTGAACTACTTAGAGATTCACATGCTATTTGATCAACAGTTTCTTCACTACCTAAAGAGTTCCTTTTTCCTTTTTCATTATCTTCATCTAATATTCCCTTTTTTGACTCATCAAGCAGTAGCACATCCTGGTTTGATTTCATGGATGAGGATGAGCTGCTGGTATCTGAAACACCTGAAAAGTCCTTCACGGCAAATGTTTGTTCTAACTTTGAATGCCACTCCTGTAAAACCATTCTCAGAGACTCGGGTTCAAATAAAACTAGAGGGTCCTCCAGCTTGGTCCTGTAGAAAACAGTATAAAATTTATGTTTTGTGTTTTTAAAAAAACAAATTAATTCATGCTAAATAAAACTAATTGATACAACATATTCATCTGGAATAAATGTTACTTTCCAAACCTTTAACATTTATCTCAGCAAGATGACTAAGCAGAGAACATTAATTTTGGAGTATTTTTTTTTTTTGAGACAGAGCTCAAGCTGTCACCCTGGATAGAGTGCTGTGGCATCACAGCTCACAGCAAACTCTAATTCCTGGGCTCAAGCAAGTCTCTTGCCTCCGCCTCCCAAGTAGCTGGCTGGGACTACAGGCACCCACAACACCCGGCTATTTTTTGGTTGCAGCAGTCATTGTTGTTTGGCGGGCCCCGGATTCAAACCCGCCAGCTCAGGTGTACGTGGCTGGTGCCTTAGCCCATTGAGCCACAGGCACCGAGCCTATTTTACTAATTCTTGAATCTCAATTCCAAATGAAGCAACCTGTATCACAGACCATCTCAGGGCCATTACTGATGATCTGAGAAAGTCACTCCCCTTTACTCTAATACTTTCTCATTCATACTTACATTGCTTCTGCTGTTGCTACTTTAAGTTCTTGGAACCTGTCTTCTTCTAGAGGTTGACCAGCTACCTCTTTTTTCTCCCTAGAAAAGCAAGAAAAATAACAATAATATTCACAAAAGTTGAAGATCAGAACTTTATTAGACAAATATTTCTAAGTGCTCAGTGGCAAGTATTTTACTTCATGTTACATGAGACCAACAGGTTAAGTATAAAAAGTGGTATATGACATCAAGGTAAGCTCAAGTCAGAATAAGCTCTCATTAGAAAGAAAAGCATACAAACAACTATAATATAAAAAGATAAACTGAATACTATAATTAAAGAGCAGCCTTTAAAGAGCATTGTGATATGAAAGCAGAGAAGAAGAAATAATTATCCCAAGGAAGCAATCAAGAAACGCATTTCTGAGGTGGTGGTATTTGTGTTATGAAAAATAGAAGAGTAGTCTATGGAAGACCTGGCATGAAGAAAGGCAGTGGGGTATCAGAGCACACACCCAGTGCTCTGACAGGACTGGAGGTTAAGGTGCTTAAAAGGATGTGAATGGAAATGAGGCTAGAAAAGAGATTAAGGTCAGCCTGAGGGCTGCCTTAAATGCTGTGTTGAAAAAATCCATATGTAGGAGGCGGCGCCTGTGGCTCATCGAGTCGGGCACTGGCCCCATATACCAAAGGTGGCGGGTTCAAACCTGGGCTCGGCTGAACTGCAAAACAGAAAAATAGCTGGGCATTGTGGCGGGGGCCTGTAGTCCCAGCTACTCGGGAGGCTGAGGCAAGAGAATCGCCTAAGCCCAGGAGTTGGAGGTTGCTGTGAGCTATGTGATGCCACAGCACTCTACTGAGGGCGATAAAAAGAGACTCTGTCTCTACAAAAAAAAAAAAAAAAATTAAAATCCATATGTAGGGCGGCACCTGTGGCTCAGCGAATAGGGCACTGGCCCCATATGCCAAAGGTGGCGGGTTCAAACCCAGCCTCAGCCAAAATGCAAAACAAAAAAATAGCCAGGCGTTGTGGCGGGCGCCCATAGTCCCAGCTACTGGGGAGGCTGAGGCAAGAGAATCGCCTAAGCCAAGGAGTTGGAGGTTGCTGTGAGCTGTGTGATGCCACAGCACTCTACGAAGGAGGGCGATAAAGGGAGACTCTGTCTCTACAAAAAAAAATCCATAAGTATATATATACACACACACATACATATGAATTCACTTAGTTATTCTGAAGATTATACACCTTTATTTTATCTGACTGCCCAAAGTGGACCCATGGATCTCTTCTCTCTCAATTCCAGGATGAGTGCTGAACTTGTTTACTCCTAATACTTGGATCCCCTGAAACTACACAATAAGGCAGAAAAGGACACACAAGATACTTCACACTATGTTAAACCCAGGGCTCTGCTACAACTCTGCTGCATAAGGATTATGACAGCAGCACATCACAGGAAGGTACTGACATGACTTCAGTGCCAGCTGTTTAACTGACAGTTTCTTCACTGCCTAATGAGTCGTTTTCTTTTTCATTATCTTTACCTATTATTCCTTTACTAACTCATCGAGCAATAGCACATCCTGGACCTTTTGGGCCAGAGAGCTTTAGTGACTTACCCAAAGTCACCTGCTAGTCAGAGGCACAGCCAGGACCAGGCCCAGATCCTTGGTCTTCCTACTATTAATCTAATACTCCTCTGACATCTCAGAAGGCTGAAGAGATCATAGGGGAGGGTGGGGAAGTGTGCAGGGAAAAGAAGGAAAAGGTGCTAAATTAAATCTCTCTCTCAATAGATTTACCACCTATTTCAACACTGTGGAATTCAAAACTTTTATGAGCTAAACAATCCTCAGTGAACAGGGCCATACATGTACCTTTTCCAATAGGACATAGTCTGTGTGGAGTTTTTTCGAACTGACAGCTAGCCCCCTAAAATTTAAAACATTTATATGTAAGGGCTTACTCGATGTCTTCCTCCTTTGGGCAGGTAATTGAACTCACATCCTCTTCACATGATGGCTCATCACCCCTGGGTTCTGGTCTCACTTTTAGATCAGGGCTTGTGTGAAGGGTACCAATCTTCTCAGTAGTTTTACGCACAAAGCTAGAAACACTGCAAGGCAAATACCAAAAAACTACATGAAAAATATCTTATTACTGCCTAGAATGAAAAATTCAGTTCCTGAGTTTTCTATGTTCCTTTAGTCCTCGGAAGGCAACTTGGACTTAATAAAAAATAAAAAGAAGGCCTATTTACAGCAATTTCTCTAATCAACTATATATTTCACATAAGACCCAAGTAAAACTTAAAATACAATGATTCACTTCAGCGAATAAACTGCCCTGAGAAACCAATGATTCAGTGGTAAAGAAAAGGTCTTTATTTAACTCTAGTTGTGTGTGTAATATTTGTGTCAACTTAGAGGCCATATGATCATCAGCTCCATCCTGGTCAGAGAATAAGGAAGAATTTCTTCATGAAATTCAGCTGCTGACTATCACATTATGCCCTTCTCAACAAGCAAAATTTGTATCTAGTAAGATTCAGATAAGCGTTAAGTAGTGGTACAATACCTTCTCTCTCAAACTCTAAGGCCAATCTAGTCCCAAGGATTAGCTAGAAACAATTCTGAAAAGAAGACTCCAAGAGCCCAGACTGAGGGAGGATCAAGAAATGATTAATGATATACAAAAAACATTCCCATTAGGGTTGGGCAAAACAATTTTTTAATTTTTTGCTCTGTTGGGAGTGGAGCACCCATCCCTGTAAAAGCTCAAATACCTAGCTACTAAAACAAAAAGGGAAGCTAAATAACCCAAGGCTGAATGAGAAGTTAACAGCTTCGTATGGCAGGTTATGTGAGAAATAATTTAGACTTTCTTTTTTTTCATTTAAAATGGTTTGCATTCTCAGCTTAATGTGACAACTGAGGTGAAATAAGAAACGGAATTAAATGACAAGACTAATTGGTTTACCTTTCTTTGACAGCCTGAAGAGACACAAGAGGAGATGGAGAACGAAATGATAATGGAATGCCGAAGGGGAGAAAAGTTTCATTCTTATCTGTCTCAAACACCACTGGAGCATGAGAAACATTGTCTAATGAGTGAATGGGGGGAAAAGAAACAAAAACTAATCACATGGGATTTTTTTTTTAATCTTTAAGGAAATTCTGAAATGAATAAACCAAAAGAAATGAAGGATTCAATACCAAAATCACAACTGACCCAGATACAAATGAGAACACAGGTTTACAAGATGCACGGGATGGTCCACATAGGTATTAAAACACTTAGGCAGGTACATTCATTTGCCTCCTAACCCTGAATCCCCATAACTCAAAAGGGAAGTTTAGAGTCTCTATCTATCTCTTCTCAATGGTTCAGTCACAGGAATATTCGTACACCGAAAAGAAAAGGCAACAACCCCCATAACTGTAGGAACTTTTCATTCCTGATGGAAAATAATTTGGTTAGTCAAGATACAATCTTTCTACTCTTTTGATTAATGACCACCTTTCTTATTCTTTCCAGTATTTTGATACTTGATCAAATTAGGACCTTTACTAATGTCAGCCTAAACATAAGGGAAAGAAAATGAAATAAAAACCCACTCTTCCAGTGGTGAACAGATATATAGGCCTGGATGAAAGTCTATCAAATGCTAAAAGTTATTAACACCTTGGAAACTCTATGCACAAGATCATCCTGTAACAAAGACTCATAGAAAACAGCAGTTTCGGGCAGCACCTGCAGCTCAGTGGGTAGGGTGCCAGCCCTATATACTGAGGGTGGCAGGTTCGAACCCAGCCCTGGCCAAACTGCAACAACAACAAAAAATAGCCGGGCGTTGTAGTGGGTGCCTGTAGTCCCAGCTACTCAGGAGGCTGAGGCAAGAGAATCGCCTAAGCCTTGGAGTTGGAGGTTGCTGTGAGCTGTGACGCCACAGCACTCTACCGAGGGCGATAAAGTGAGACTCTATCTCTACAAAAAAAAAAAAAAAAAGGAAATAGCAGTTTCACATCAGCAACCAACAAGACATATTTATCACCTTCACTTCCATGCGAGCCACAACACTGCTCTGACGGCTCTTCTTCCTGATGTGAGGGGAATTCTTTAAGCCTCTCATCTTCTGAGAGGGTCTGGCTGTGAATGGAGCAAGAGTCTTCATCTGTCTGACTGCCTCTTCTACTACTGATGACACGATAAATTCCAGAGTCCAAGATGCTGAAACTTTCCTAAGGATGAAAAGTATTCCCCAAAAAATTAGAGTGAAAATTTCCTTTACAACACAATATAACTTTTTCAGAGAAACACCAACACTAAAGTAGAAAGTTGATAACAACTATTATGGCTTCTTAGAATAAACTGGTGAACAAAGCTGAAGAGCCCAACAGCTGCGTCATTCACTTGTGCTAATGGTACCAGCTGCCATACTTCTCTAGTTTGTCTTCAAAAGCCTGGCAGTGGGGATGGGAGTCAAATAAGACAATCCTGAGCTGCACTCATGCTCAGATTAGGATGAAGCATCTGAAATCATGTATTAGGAGCAACATAACATGGTGGAGGCTGAGAACATCTGGGCATAGAAAATAACAAACAATGACAAAATAAAATGTGACTCACACACCTAAATGGAGGGTGTATGTGGCTATCCAATAGCTGAGAGAAAAAAATCCACCCCCCCAAAAATAATCTACAGGGAAAGGACAACAAGTGTAGGGATCCTAGAAATAGATGAGAACAACTCAATGGAGAAAAAAACCTACTCTGCAAAAAAAAAACCTTTAAAAGTACTTACATATGGGCTCAGCGCCTGTGGCTCAACGGGCTAAGACACCAGCCACTTACACCTGAGCTGGCAGGTTTGAATCCAGCCCGGGCGCACCAAACAACAATGACGGCTGCAACCAAAAAATGGCCAGGCGTTGTGGTGGGAGCCTGTAGTCCCAGCTACTTGGGAGGCGGAGGCTGGAGACTCGCTTGAGGCAGGAATTGGAGGTTGCTGTGAGCTGTGATGCCACGGCACTCTATCCAGGGTGACAGCTTGAGACTCTGCCTCAAAAAAAAAAAAGTACTTACATATGATGAAATGGAGCTTCTTCTACTGCTACAAGCTGAACCCAAAGGTTCAAGTTTTAAGATCAGTTCTTCCAGTTGAGAAATCAGATCACTATAGGATGCATGGTCCAGCTGAGATTTCAAATGCTCCAATTTCTCTACAGTCAAAGTTTTTCTTGCCTGATAAAAGAATAAGTAAAAACCCAATGGAATAGCTTATTGTTTATAACTAAATCTATATTCAAATGGCCTATATATTGAAAGATATCTAATATAGACCATAAAACTTCAAAGATGCTTTAAGGCTTAGCAAGCTAGTTAAAGACTTAAAGAGAATTATCTTAGGAATAATGAATTTAACTTAGAGTTACTGGGCAGTACCTGTGGCTCAGTGGGTAGGGCACTGGCGCCATATACGGAGGGTGGCCTGGCCCCAGCCAAACTGCAACAACAAAAAAATAGCCGGGCATTGTGGCGGGTGCCTGTAGTCCCAACTGCTCAGGAGGCTGAAGCAAGAGAATCACCTAAGCCCAGGAGTTGGAGGTTACTATGAACTGTGATGCTACAGCACTCTACCAAGGGCAATAAAATAACACTCGGTGTCTAAAAAAAAAAAAAAAAAAAAAAAAAAAAAGTTATTGGCTCAGTGCCTGTAGCACAGTGGTTACAGCACCAGCCACATACACTGAAGGTGGCAGGTTTGAACTTGGCCCAGACCAGCTAACCCATGAAAACTACAACAAAAAATAGCCAGGTGTTGTGGTGGGTGCCTGTACTCTCAGCTACTTGGGAGGCTGAGGGAAGAGAATCACTTAAGCCTAAAAGTTTGAGGTTGCTGTGAGCTGTGAAGTCACTGCACTCTACTGAGGGCAACACAGTGAGACTCTGTCTCAAAAAAAAGAGTTACCATACACTTAATTACCTCCCTTAAAAATGAGTTCAGTAATTCAAATAAATTTGTGGGTAAACGCGGCTGGGCACAGTGGCTCATGCCTGTAATCCCATGATTACACTCAGGGAGGCCAAAGAAGGGAGCTTGAGCTCAGGAGTTCAAGACCATATGAGTAAGAGCAAAAAAATAGGTGGGCATTGTGATAGGCACTTACAGTCCCAGCTACTTGGGAGACTAAAGCAAAAGGATTGCTTGAGCCCAAGAGTTCAAGATTACTGTGAGTTATAACACCTTGGTACTAAACCCCAGGGTGACTGATTGAGGCTCTGTCTCAAAAAAACAAAAAATTTGTGGGTAAACTTGATATTTCTTTTTTATTTATGTAATTATATTTTTGGAGACAGTCTTACTCTGTTGCCATGTGTAGAGTGCTGGTACCATCATAGCTCACAGTAATCTCAAACTCTTGGGCTCAAGTGATCCTCTTATCTCAGCCTTCCAAGTAGCTAGGACTAAAGGCACCTACCACAATGCTGGGGTAATTTTTGTATTTCTCCTAGAGACAGGTCTTGCTCTTGCTAAACTGGTCTTGAACTCTTGAGTGCAAGCAATCTATGCGCTTTAGCCTCTCAGAGGGCTAAGACAACAGCATAAGCCACTGCACCTTGTCAAATTTGACATTTTTTAAAAAGTGGAAAATGTACCTTTTTTCTTATACTCCATCCACTCCTAGGCATATCTATCATGCTTTCTCTGGGGACTTATTGCTGTATCTGTAAGTTACATAGTAAGGGCTAATAAAGACAAACAACTTTATAACACAATCCTGCAAACTAGGATTGTTTTACCAAGCCTTGATAAACACCTCTAGATAAGCTCTGACTCACTCTGCTAGCAATGATGGAATTTTGGAAAAGACAGCAGGTGCGAGCAGCCAGGTTCCACAGGCCTCTCCTTAGCAGGCGTTCCACACAGCGCTCCACAGATAACAGAGAGAGATGTGAGACTTTCCCATTCAGGTGCAAACAGAACAGCTCATTCTTGCAGACAGCTACATCCTGAATGTCTACAAAAACCACAGGGGTGGACACACAGGATGTTAACTGAACACTTCTTTTTAAATGTTTGTAAGGGTAGAAATTATTTTAATAAATTCACTTCTTACATAGAGTTTGGCTTAATTGTATTTCATCTTTATTTTCATACTTGCATTTCAATGAAAAATCATATTCTAAAAAAATCAAGAAAAAACATGGGGAGAAAAAATACATCTCTCTGAAAAATTTCATGTTTAAAATGCTATTTTGTGTGAAAAAACTGGACTCTAATAAAAGAGAATAATCTACATTAGAGACCATACTATAATAATCCTGCAAGTTATAGCCTGATGCTCAACAAATACCTGTGTTAGAATTTCTTGAAAGGACTTAAAAAACTAGTTGTCAAGGGATATCCTTAAGGAATTTAATCCACAAGAAATCACTGTGGCCAGGCATGATGGCTCACACCTGTAATCCTAGCACTCTGGGAGGCCGAGGCAGGTGGATTGCCTGGGCTCAGGAGTTTGAGACCAGTCTGAGCAAGAGAAAGATCCTGTCTCTAAGAAAAACAATTAGCCAGGCATTGTGGTGGGCACCTATAGTCCCAGCAACTTGGGAGGCTGAAGCAAAAGGATCGCTTGAGCTCAAGAGTTTGAGGTTGCTATGAGCTATGACACCACAGCACTTAACCCCAGGGCAAGTGAGTGAGACTCTGTCTCAAAAAAAAAAAGAAAGAGAAAAAGAAAAGAAATCAATGTAGATCATACCAGTAAGTAATAATTTATTTCTCTTTTTTTGTGGTTTTTATAAATTAGAAAAAGTCTCCAAAAGTCAACATATACTTTCAGCTGAACATCAATGATAAAAAAAAGCTAGACTTCTCCCCATATCTGGCTTTAACACAAAGAATACAGAAACTGATTTTCTCAATCTCAGTCACATACAGTGCTGTTATTGTTCCTACAAGGACTTTTTTATAAACTATAAAGATACAAAATGGGAGTCACAGCAAGACTTCTAGCAAGTATAAAGATTCAGGGCAAACAGAAGGGAAAAATTAAACCATTTGTTCCTTAGCAGCAGTTACTGATATTTAAATATTTAATTGTATCTAAAATTACCCATGAAAACTGGAGGACAGGCCAGGTGCAGTGGCTCATGACTATAATCCTAGCACTCTGAGAGGCCAAAGTGAGTAGATTCCTTGAGCTCAGGAGTTCAAGACCAGCCTGAGCAAGAGAAAGATCCCATCTCTACTAAAACTAGAAAAATTAGCCAGCATTGTGGTGGGTGTCTATAGTCCCAGCTACTTGGAAGGATGAGGCCAGAGAAATTCTTCAGCCCAAGAGTTTGAGGTTGCTATGAGCTAGAATGATACTATAGCACTCTACCTAGGGTGACAGAGTAAGACTCAAAAAAAAAAAAAAAAAAAACCAGAAAACTGGAGGACATTATGCTAAGTGAAATCCCCATAGGCAGAAGCTTTAAAAAAGTTTATCTCATAGAAGTAAAAAGTAGAACCCAGGTTACTAGAGTCTGGAGAGGGTTGGGGGGGGGAAAGGAAGAAAAGGAGAGATTTGTTAAAGGATATAAAATTATAGCTATTATAGATAGGAGGAATAAGTTCTAGTGTTCTACAGCATTGTAAGATGACTATCGTTAACAATAACATATATTTTCAAATAGTTAGAAGAGAGAATATTGAATGTTCCCAACACAAATGATAAATATTTGAGATGAAAGATATGCTAATTATTCTGATCTGATCACTATACATTATGTATCAAAAACATCACTATGTAGCCATAAATATGTACAATTATCATATGTCAATTAAAAATACATAATGCAAAATAAAGTTCCCATGAAAAAACAAATAGCTGAATATGAAATCATAAATGTTTGGGAAGTACCCCACAATGGGAAACATCTATGACCAATCTTAAAGAAATTTTACCCCATTCAATTTTTCAACTTTTTATACTACTAGAGAATTGTCCTATAATAATTAAATCTTTCATAAAAATGAGATTAACAATTATTTAAGAAAAAAAATATGTAATTACCTTTGACTTCACTCCAAAGAAGAACTTGAACATTTTGAGGAATGAAAATATAAATTCCTTTTTCAGTCCAAGTCAGCATGCAATGCTCACTGCAAGAAAAAGGAGTCATGAGAATTTGAGTTTGCTAGGAAACAATAGTTTATGATATATTAAATAATCACCTTACTTCTCACATTAGCTACTGAGGTAAAATCAGACCGTACAAAGAAAATACCATGGTGACCCTGCTAATCAAATCCTCACACCTTTCTGTCTATAACAACAGCAAACTAAAAAAACAGCATACAATGAAGAAAAATTGCATTGGGAAAATTTCAAACACATACATTACATATCTTCTAGAAAAAGAAAAAGCTGGTATCTGGAGGGAAAAAAGCTTAGGGATGACTTACCTCATGTTTGTTAAGGCGGTTACACCTCCCTTACTTGATATGACATTTAAAACAAAGACATAACATCTTAAGGCCAATCACTGCTCTAGTGAGCCACTTTTAAGAACAGCAGTATTTTGACATCATTAGTTGTGTCCACAGAATAGGTTGAAAATACCTGGTCAATTATGTGACAAGAGCTTTATTACATTCTCTGTCTACAAGGGTATTATTTGACTTTGTAGCAGCCCATCAAGGTAGATGTGACATTCCTGTTTATAAAAAGAAAACTAAGGCTCAGAGAGATAAAATAGTATGCTCAAGGCCATTCAATGCAGAAGAGTCAGAATTTATACCAAGGATACTCTGGCTCTAAAACCCAGACTTTTTTCTGTATATCTCACAAAATCTTACTCCCTCGTTTATCTTTACTAAGCCATCCACTATTTATCTGGAATCCTGCTGATTCCACCTAACTGAATCCCCACAAAGCAATACATTCCCTAACTGTCAAACTCAATAACCTTCCATCATTTCCCATTTTCTTGACCCCAAGCAGAAAACAGCACTGCTGACTATTCCTTCCTTCTTGAACCTCACTTCCCCGTACTCCAGGACACTGTATTTTCTTGGTTCTCTACCTTTCTCTTCAGTCCTCTCGTATCCTCCATCTCTGCTCATCCCTTTTTTTTTTTTTTGAGACAGAGCCTCAAGCTGTCACCCTGGATAGAGTGCTGTGGCATCACAGCTCACAGCAACCTCCAACTCCTGGGCTCAAGCGAGTCTCCTGCCTCTGCCTCCCAAGTAGCCCGCCACAACGCCCAGCCATTTTTTGGTTGTAGTCGTCATTG
>CAUYON010095440.1:0-16246 GCA_963573935.1 Arctocebus calabarensis
GATTCTTCTCCTGTCTTTGCAGACGTCCCTCCCTCTTCCTACAATACTCTTACACTTTCTGTCTCCTTTAAGACCTGCTTCTTCCTCACCTCTGCTGGCTTCTGACCACCGGCCTCCCGTCAGCTCTGTGCCCCTTACCCCTGTGCATTGTAACTGCGTCACGCAGAAGGAGCGTGGTGTAGTGGCTACCAGAGAGTCTCTTTCTTGGTTTCAGAGCACCTGATTTTGTCATCATCACAATCCCCTTACTTCTATATACGCTGGAAAAATTATTTCTCTGTGTCTCAATTTTCTTATCTGTAAAATGAGGATAACACAGCAGTGGTATCCTGGAGTTGTCTGAGGAGGAGATGAGCTAATTCACAAAAGCACACAGACTCGTGAACGTATCATACAGTCCACATCACAGTGACACCACCTGTTAGTCCTTTTTCCCTCAAAAACTTCAAATAAGGAGACACTATTTTTGTTACAGCATCACAGTTGTAAAGTCTTGAGATCCCTGCTTTATGTTCCTTTTTCTTAACTACCTCCCCTCTTGTCACACACTTCCCATCTCAGCACCCAGCCTTTTCTTGATAATAATAATATATAATAATAATAATACATAAATAATTAAATATAATAAATACAATATAACAATAATAATATATAATAAATAATATCTCCTGGTGTAATAATGTTCACCGGAGCCTGTTCCAAGAAATGGACCCCCTATTCCTGTGTGAAGGGAGAGTTGGATTTGTTGCTGGAAAGGTTATAAGACATAATATGTGAGAAAATGGGCATGGAAGGTTCCAGGTTTAGCTCATGAATTCATTCAAGAAATGTTTATTGAACACCTGCTCTGTGCTCAGCATGATGCTGCCAGGTGCTGGGGGAGTCCTTGCTTTGACTGTGTTTACTGCCGAGTGGGGGATACAGACAATTCACACACAGCTGCAATGCAATGTGTTGGGTTGTGCTGGAGGGAAGGAACCAGATGCCATGTCACCTGTGGCACATATAATTCACTCCAGGAATAAGAGAAGGATCCTGAAGAAAATGGCACCCAGGCTGAGTCTCAAGGGATGAATGGAAATTGACTAGCCTTAGAATAGGAGAAGAATATTCCAGGCTAACAGGAAATAGCCTGGGAGGAGACACAGACAGGAAGTAGGCACCGTGCTTTGGAGCAATCGCAAGGAGCTCTAGGGGGGAAGCACCAGATGGATTTGTTGTGGCTTTTATGATTTTGCTTGGATTTTGCTGTTGGGAGCTTGGTAAGAGTTTTAGGGTGGGAAATAATAGGCCAAGATTTTGGTTTTGTACTAGCAGGAGTGTGAAGGATAAGTTGCAGAGGAAAAAGCGAAAAGTAGTTTGTGAGGTTGTGCAATAGCACCCAGGAAAAATGCTAAGGGCTGGAATTAGGGAACATCAGCAAACAGAAAGGCTGGTGAAGGGGAGACAAGGTTGAAAAAATAACTTAAGAGGGAAACGAGATAGAAGTTTACACCAACTGTGATGGGAAAGTAGCAGCACAATGTCGTTCAGCGATTTGCTGTTAGACTCTTCAATGGTCACCCAGACTTTGCAGATGCAGGGACTGTAACGGAGGAGTTTTGAACACACCGGGAGCGATCTAGGGGACAGGGGTCACGAGGCTGCCTCAGCCACACCTCAGCGACAGCAGCCTTCCCAGGGAGGTGCAGCGCTGGATTGCAAAATAATCTAAAGCGACTAATTTTCTTCCTTTTTTTCCTTTAGTGTGTTTCTCTAGATATAATGCCTGCTTCAGATTAACTTTAGTCTTATTTCTTATCTTGTAGACCTCTGTTCCATTTCTTTGCTGGGTGACTGACTGCCAGGCGCCCAGCTCCTTCTCTGTCAGCTGGAGGGCTGCTGGCTTGGGGAGGAGGGTGTTCTCTGCTGTACACACAGCAGGGCTGTGCCTGGGAGGGAGCCTGCTTTGAACTCTTGTCTGGAGTGTCAGCCTCTTTCACATGCAGGAGCCAATAATTGAGTGTCTCTGGCTCTAAAGGAGTAATGGGGAATATAGATTAATCCCCTAGAGACTACTTCAATATGACTTTTGTTGGAAATTTTATATTGTAATTGTGTGTAAATCAAGGGAGGAAGGAGAGTATTAAACATTTCTCTGAAGATCCTATTTCTTTCTTATTCAAGGTGAGCTGCGGTTGTGTGTAGCCTCTGCAGGGTCCCACCACCATGTGGAAGCGAGCCCACTCCATACACATGGCCGGGCTTGGAATTCATCCATCGATGTATCTTGAGTAAACTTCTCTAAGCCCTTGTGACAAGGCAGTGGGGGTCGGGAATTGATTGTTTTGATATCTGACTATTTATTACAAGTAAAATATTAGACCAGTGGGAGGAAACACGCCGTAGCTTAGACAGATTCTAGGGTGTAGCCCAGGAATTATTGTGAGGCTCAAATGGACGACTCCTGGGAGAGACAGTGTCATATGTGACCAGACCAATGTCCAAACACCTAGAAAAAAAATGTACAAATCAAACTGAGAGAAAATCCCCTTAGTCTTCCGAGCAATTCCGAGTTCAGAAGCCCAAGTGTGGTGGATTTTCAGAGAAATAGACTGCTTCTGGAGGATGGCAGCCCCTTCTGTTGCCCAGATGCCCACAGACTTAGCTAAGCTGACCCCAAACCCTCAGATGAGTCAGATTAGGACTAGGAGAGCCGTGGGGAAACACATACCCCCCTGCAGTCCCTGACCGCTGTGTGAAGCTTGGATATACAGAATGGGAATTGCAAAATGTATTGGTTTGCAGTTGGATTTCTTTGCACTTCTCTGTATGCGTTGTTGAAAAAAAGAGACACTATTTGTCTTAAAACACTATGACAAAATTGAGTAAGTTATTACAGTAGGAATGAGAAATCAGAACACTCCTTTGTCTGCTGACGTTGTGCAGCTTCCAAGACAAATATCTGAATTAATTGATTTGTCTAGCTTTTTTTTTGAAAATGCATAACGTGCCAGACATATCACTGGTACCATGATTAGAGAAGGGCAAAGACAGTTCCTACTTCCAAAGAGATTCTGGGGCAAGTGTTTGCTGCAAAAGGAAAACTCTGTAGCAGATCCCGAGACAACGGTGCCTGTATCGCACACAACATCGGCAGCATTCAGGAATTGGGGCAGCCCTGGATCTTCTGCTTATTTTGTCCAAAATCTAATTTGGAGTTTTAAATCTGAGACTTAAGAAGGCGTTCACTACAAAAGGTATGGGGAAAATAAACACACTGAATTCAAAAAGACAAACATAACTCAAAGCACAGAGCAGATTGCTGAGGAGATTAGAGACGCAGAGGTCTCTGTGTGCCTCCCCCACCGCGACCAAAGTGTTAACCAAGTGAGATGAGGGAAGATTATCAGTAATCATTGACAGGACAGCTACAGACTCTCTATCAGAAAAACAAGTTTTCATTTATTTTTTATCTTAATTTACTTATTTTTTTTTTTTTGAGACAGAGTTTCACTCTGTTGCTCCCAGCTAGTGAGCTGTGGTGTCAGAGCCCACAGCAACCTCAAACTCCTGGGCTCAAGCTATACTCCTGCCTCAGCCTCCCAAGTAGCTGGGACTACAGGTGTGCATCACCATGCTGGGCTAATATTTTTACACTGTTTTAGAGATGGGCTCTTGCTTTGTCTCCGAACAAAGGTGTGACCATAGCTCACTGCAGCCCCTAACTCCTGGGCTCAAGTGATCCTCCTGCCTCAGGCTTCCAAGTAGCTGAGACTCCGTGCCCAGCTCATGCTTCTAGTTTTTACAGGGATGGGCTCTTGTTATATTGCCCAGGCTGGTCTTGAGCTTGTGGACTTGAGCGTTCTTCCTGTGTTGGCCTCTTAGGATTCTGCAATCACAGGCATGAGCCATTGCAGCTGGCTGAGAAAAAAAATTTTTGTAGAAGAAAACCTTAAAACATATGGTAGTTAATCACCACAAAATAAACTACAAAATGAGAGGAGGAAGAAAAGGTATCCAGAAGTCAGCTTTTAAAAATAACAAGCACCACAGCAACAATAACACATGTCCAAATAATGAAGACATTTCCAAAAACAGAGAGCAAAACAAAAGATCAGTATCAGTGGAATTTTCCCTACTGAAAAGACACTCAGACCCTGTGGCCATTACTTCAACTTTCTCCATGTGGAGATAGGTTAGGGGAACCTGAGAAAAGTGGCTGTCAGGTTCCATGTGGCCCCCTGAGCGTCCCCAAGCTCTGCCAACGATATACCATGTCTGGTGCTGGCCACATGTGGTGGCCAGAGCAAAGATGAATTAATCATCACTTGTATTTTGAGCGTGTAAGAGAAACAAAGTCCATGGGGAAGCAGACAGGTTCTCAGCTCCAACACTAAAAATCAGCATGTGGTGAGGGGCAATGCAAAATAGAAGGCCTCCATATCTAGACGATTTGGAAAGAAAGGAAAGAACAGTTTGGATGATTAGTAAATAATTCACATAAAAGGCTAAAAACAGTCTTGAGGTCTGGAAAGAGTAGAAAGGCATCAAAGGAATGGTATATGTGAAGTTAGAGGGGTAGAGATGGATGGGAAGTAGAAAACGCCAAAAAGTTCTGTGTAGGCGCATAGGGGTACGGCAGGGCTGACCTGGGGATCCTATCCATGATGTCAAGGGTTTGGATGTAAATCCAAGCAGGTGGCGGTTAGTGAGTCAGTGATTGGCCCTCTGAATCTAAGAAGAGAGAAACCTCATAGCACCTGCAGTGGGTGAGAGAAACCTCATAACACCTGCTCATGTCCTAATTTCCAAAACCTGGGAACACCACCTTATTTGGAAAGAGTCTTTGCTGATGTAGTTAAGATCTTGAAGGGTCATTTGGGATTATTCAGGTGTTTCCTAAATCCAACAAAAAACAGAAGAAAACTTGAGACAGACATGGAGGAGAAGATATTAGGAGAACAAAAAGTGGGATGCAAGTGATGTGGCTATAAGCCAGGGAGTGCCAGGGAGTGCCAGGAGGGTCAGGAGTGAGTGCTGGCAGGCCTCAGAAGCTGGAGGCAAGAACAGCCTCCCTTCAAGAGCCTACGGAGCTGGTGTGGCCACGGACACACTGGTTTCAGGCTTCTGATCTCCAGAACTTCCAGAAAATAATTCTCCGTAGTTTTAATTCACCAAACATATGACAATTTGTTACACAAGCCTTGGGAAACTAATATGACACCCCAAACCTACTGATTCTTACAAGTGATATAGTGAAAACTCACACAAGTTTAATATCTTTAAATGCACAAATCTTTCTTATACATTTAGTCTTATTCAATCCGCATGATAAAAGTGAGAAACCTACTGTTATTTCCCCCTACTTTATTATTGAAGAACCAGAGCTTCAAAGGAATAAAATCACTTTTTTAGGTGATTCACACATCTGTTTGATTTTATTTTCACTGCTAACACATATTTCTTTAATAGTCAGTTGGTTATAATCAGCTACCATTGTGGCTCTCAGAAGCCCCAACCGCAGAATAGACCAGAGGAGGAGGAGAAGGGAGAGGGTCTAGAAGAAGAGAGGGAGAATCCACAAGGGAGAGGGGGAAAGGTCCAGAAGAAGAGAGGGAGGGTCCAGAAGGGAGAGGGGGAAAGGTCCAGAAGAAGGGAGGGGGGAAGGGTCCAGAAGACAGCACACTTAAGAGATTCTAAATAAGGATAATTTTCAAGTTATCATGTGTTTCAACTACTGACTCTGAAACTCTTCGAGTGTGTTTCTCCTTTTATAAAATAAATATCATAATTCCTACCTGGGTCAATTTCAGGATATATGAGCTGCATGTGTTTTAAAAACTTTGCAAAGTGTGAGGACACTGCAGAATGTTAGTATAATTATGAGAGTGACGGCAGAATGGGGTAGTGCAGTGGCTCAGAGTTAATTGCATATTAGTATCATGGGAGGAACTGTTAAAAATTGGCTGATGCCTATGTTCTGCCACAAATTATTAAATCAGAATCTTAAGTAGGTCTCAAGCCTCATTATTTTAAAAATCATCTTAAAGTTATGCTCATACCTGGAGCCAGCTTTGAGATCCCACCTGGAGTGGGATCCAGTGAGGTCCGGAGTCAAATTGATCTGGGCATAAATTTCACACAATAACTTTGTAAGCTGCATTTTGTAAATTGTGTGATCTCAGGAAAATGACTTAACCACTTCAAATCTGTTTTCTCACAGTTAAAACAGTAATGATAATACTTAACTTCTAATGTCATTGTAAGAATTGAGTTAAGTGTCTTTGTGAGGGGGACGATCAGTTCATGATAGTGGGGCATCCCCATCACTTTTTTTTTTTTTTTTTAATCTATGAAGCCATTGGGAAGCCATAAGGAGAAAAGGAGAAAGGGAGCTGGCATTTAGCACATTACCTGCATTTCTAAAAATTACCCCAAATTGCATTTTCTCCATTTGAGGTAAAGTTTTATAGAGATGTGTCTCCTGTGTTATGGATGCATTTTCCAGCAAATGCAATCATCATACAGATCTAGTTTCTTATAAAATTAATAGGCTCCTCGGGGCTATAAAACTTCACACTGACTATAAAACCAAGTGTTTCCTCGTTAATCACACCCTAGGAAAGTGCCAGGTGTTTGCTATGCTCACCACGTTGGGTTAGAGTCACATGTCACCACTTTTAGTGTCAAGGACATTTATGGTCACTGAATGTGAGGTCTCTGTAATGGCTAAATGTCATTGCTGAACACTGGCAGAGAAGCTCAAATATTGGCGATAAGATGGTGATAGCTTTTGTTATTATCTTATCATTGTTTCTATTTTATTATGGAAAATCATCTATACACTGCAGGACATTTTGGGATCCAAACTGGCATTTTTATCTTCATTTCCTAGACTGAAAGAATTAAAACAAATGAATCTCAGACAGCTTCTTTTCTCTGAAATATGTAAAGGAGTTCTGTACACACTTATAAAGGTCTGCAGTGCCCTGCAATTTAGTCTACAGCAGTGGTTCTCAACCTTCCTAATGCCACGAGCCTTTAATATAGTTCCTGTGGGTCGCGACCCACAGGTTGAGAACTGCTGATCTAAAGGGATCTAACTCAACCCCAATAGATCCCAAGTTCTGAAATGAAGAAAAAGAAAGAATTTTGTCTCTTGTTTGCTTTCTTAAAAGAAAGTTTCTTTGCTCTGTATGTTTAGATGGAGGTCTCTTGGGTCATGCTATGGAGAACCAACAGGAGCCCCCCAGAAGAAGGGAGGGGGGAAGGGTCCAGAAGACAGCACACTTAAGAGATTCTAAAAAAGGATAATTTTCAAGTTATCGTGTGTTTCAACTACTGACTCTGAAACTCTTCGAGTGTGTTTCTCCTTTTATAAAATAGATATCATAATTCCTACCTGGGTCAATTTCAGGATATACGAGCTGCATGTGTTTTAAAAACTTTGCAAAGTGTGAGGACACTGCAAAGTGTTAGTATAATTATAAGAGTGACGGCAGAATGGGGTAGTGCAGTGACTCAGAGTTAATTGCATATTAGTATCATGGGAAGATCATGGAAGTATCATGGAAGATCATCTTGATCTTCCTGATGCTTGGAATCCATTGTGATGCACCTGACCTTTAGAGTATGACCTGATGGGAGCTGAGAAATCCGGGAACACAGCTGATTGCATATTAGTATCATGGGAAGATCATGGAAGTTTCATGGAAGATCATCTTGATCTTCCTGATGCTTGGAATCCATTGTGATGCACCTGACCTTTAGAGTATGACCTGATGGGAGCTGAGAAATCCGGGAACACAGCTGGTGAGTAAACACAGAGTAAAGAACATATCCTACAAACCACATGCACCTGGGTAGAAGCCCGTTCAGACTGTAGGCACCTGTCTGTTACATCTACCTGTACATATTTAAGTAGCTAAATCTCATTTCAATTCAGGCCCCAAATATTACTGTGCTGATTAATCCACAGGGACTAAAATTCAGGCGGTTAGATGGGCATTTGTCATTAATCCACAGGGACTAAAATTCAGGCGGTTAGATGGGCATTTGTCATCTCTGCTTCTAATGAAGAAAAGTCTTTTTTTTTTCTCATTTTGAATATTGCCACAGTTGGGAGATTAAAAAAAAAATGAATATAAGATATGGCTGTTGCTTGCCAGATTTGCATTTAATGGAAATACTATTCTGTTCTATGTAGTAAAGAGGAAAATAATTAGAATCCAGCAATGCTACAGAGAAAGGTCCATGTATATTGTCCAAGCCTTTCTTTAGAAAAAGATTTGCTTAATAAAAAAAAAAATAAAATAAATAAAAAAGAAAAAGATTTGCAGAGGACCGGGGCAAATATTGAGTTTTTGTAACACAAAGAAATCACTAAACATATTACCAAAAGTTTTGAGTTCCACCAGCGTAAGAAAAGATCCGTCTTTGCCAATGATGAAAGAGTGTGAGGTGGTACTGAGCAGGGCAGGTTTACACCCATCTTCTCGCCCCTCTCAGGGGCTCCCCGTTGAGTCTGGCCATTGCCAGTGCTGAGAGTTTGGGACCTGATTACACCTTGGCAATTGTCTCCATTTCTCTGTTATGGTTTGAAACTGCCACACGTTTTCAAAAGTATATGAGTTACAAGGTGAAGTGAATGTTCTGGAAACGGACTAAGTGTCTTTGGAGAAAGTTCAGAAGTTGGGGACTCACTTTCTACCCTACACTTGTCATTCATGCCCTTCCAGGCCTTTGGTGAACTTCTTATTTTCAATGACAGCCTCTCAGTGGTCTGGGGAAAGTGGAGAACTGGGGACATTTCTAGCCCTCATGAATCTCAGCTCTTCAGGATTTCACTTCAAGGTTCCACTGGGATTGAGCAAAGCTTAAAAGTAATTTTGACCATGGTTTCACTTTGTCTGGGTTCTTCTTTCTAAAAGAAATCTCAGAAACCAGCGTGAACCACGGTGTTAATGATTAATTATGGTTTACTTAGTTTCCCCTCTAGATTATGTTTGCATGTTGATAAATAGTATCAGCGTCCATAGCCCAAAGTACAAGTGATATGGACATTTTAGATATAGATACAAAGCGAGAGAGTGAGATTTTGGGCCTAAGAAAGCATTTTTCAACAACTCAAGATGGAAAGACACACGTATATGAACAAACAATCAGTGGGAACAGAATAAAAGTGCTACCTCTTTCTTAACAGAGCATGGATTTAGTTGCTCCCTGGATATGAAACCAGAACAGTATGACCCTCCTGGGAGGGAAACGGTAGGCAGTGGATGAGATAGACAGGGGAGGAGCAGAGTGCAAGAACAAAACAAACGTCTTCAGGTTTTCCTTGTGAACCAGGATTCTGAATTTGACATTTGTTGTTCGTATTTTGTTAAGTACCCTGAGATAAGGAAGGGCACAAAACCCCAGGGGCCTCCGGAGTCCCGACAACTTCCCTGCGCTGTCGGCTCTCCAGGTAAAGGCCTGTCAGTGGGACTGCTCAGGGAGCCAGTAAAGCTCGTTTATACACGGTGCATCATTGCTGAAGTTTTTCACTGGCTTTTTTTATTCATACAAAAATGATTCCTCATGTCATCATTTAAATTATAAATGGACATGATAGGTGCTCGATATTTTTTGAAAAATATAAGAAAGGTTTTACTAAGAATCTATGATATTCTAAGTAATATTATAGCTATCGAAGATAACAATAAATTAGAAAAGGCTTCACTTTCGAGGAGCTTATGTTCTAGTCGCAGGCACAGGCGTGTACTCAGAAAACCACAAGTGTGTCTCTGAGCACGTGGAGGGAACGCGCCAGTGTGTGTCTGTTCCAGCAGACCACGGGCTGCCTCCCCCCAGAGCACCATTTCTCCACTACCAAATCTGGGCGACTGTTTGCTTCTCTGGTTTGTTGTTAACGAGTAACTATGAAGGCCTAAGAATCAGACCTGCCCAGTCATTAAGTCCAAGTTGCCCTAATGTCTGGGTTCTTTCTCAACCAAGTAAATATTTGCAAAGAGAGAGAACCTCCTGCAAGAACTTTCTGGGTCTCTCATAAATACCCCTGTGCTTGGAAAAAAAAAAAAAAATATATATATATATATATATATATATATATTCACACACACACACACACACACACACACACACATATATCTACAATACTACGGAGGGCCAGTCGTGCTGGAATTTCTAGATTTGCAGTTCCTCTTCTAACTCCATGCTTAGAAAACATGTGTTCTGGGCCCTCTGTTAACCAAATATAATCAGAACATATCTTTTCTAAGCATAGAGTTCAAAGAGGAATTGCAAGTCTAGGAATCCCAGCGGGACCAGCCTCCCTGGCGCTCTGGAGCTGTATATGCTCTGCTTTCTCGGGCTGCAGAATGTTTTTCTGCCTGAAGAAGAGTTGCTTTTGCACAGAAGGTTTAGTTTGCTTTGGGGTAGCAATAAAATGTCTGTGGTTACCATTCCCTCCTGGCTTCCTATGCACATGAAAAATGCATGACTTCCTGCATCCAAAGTGTGCTGTCACTGTGGCCCTGCCCAGGACACGAGGGCGCAGAAGTGAGCAGGCTTGTGCATGCTTGGACATCTGCCGTGTACTTGGGCCAATCATGTTTCTACCGACCCTCAATGCCTCTGGGGTTCTCTGTTACTGAAGTACTCCAGTGAATTCCATGTAAAACTTCTTCCATATCATTTGCCGGCGGTGGGACCCTGGAAAGGTTTGGAAGAGAAGCTCTGACCTCTCTGTCCCTACCCTTCTCTACTCTTCTCAAGCCGTCCTCAGTAAAGCAAGGAAATATAATGTGCTTGCTCTATGAATATAAATTCAGAAAACAAAACAAAATGCAGCCGACCTCCCAGCCTGTCACGCCTTGCAGGAGGGTTGCCTCATCTGATCTCTGTGTTCGCATCTGCGGTCACCACTATCAGGGAAGTGTTGGAATGTGGTGAAGAGCACGGTGTCTGGAGCAAAAACAGTGCCTCCCTCACAGGGCGTCCATGAACATTAAGTAGACCTGTCATGTGCTCATGCAGTTACTGCTGTGTATTGAGGGTGCACTCAATGTTATTCTCTATTATTGTTATAAAAACAGCTCTCATCATCAGCACTATGATTATCAACATGATGGTATTTGCTTAGTTAAAACATTTCTAGGACATTTATTAGCCAAATTAAAAAAATACAAATGTGGAGTCCTTTGCCATCTAGTTCCAATCGACCCTTCTCCCTATGTCCTGCTCCATACAGCCCCACAGCCTGTGTTTCCACCGTAAAGGCCGACTCCCCTTGCCTAGATGACCTGTACTCGTTTTTCTTTTGCTATTCCTACTTCTTTGCGTGCCCTTAATACAGTCTCTACCTAGAAAGCTCCTACTCATCTTTTAATGTCTTTGGATTCAGTCGTTCCTTCCTTGTGAAGTTTTCCTTGACTCACAACCCTGGGAAAAAAATCATTGCCACTATGTTACTGTCATTTACAGATACCTCTGTCTCCTCTGTCAGATTCCAAGATCCTCCAGGGGTTATAATTCTTATTCATTTTTTTTTGGTATGTACCGAGTGCTACATAAATATTTGTTGAAGGAGTAAAGTGTTAAAAATTATAGAACGCACTCACATCAATTATTTCACCTGCTCCTTTTTAAACTCTGAGAAAAAGCCAGGGCAAAGTAGTACAGCGTAATGATTTTAAAAACTGGCTCTAGGAAAGGATGAAAAGTAACTGGCAACTTGTGCCTGTAGGACCTTGAGCAGGTTAAATAATTTGTCTGATCCTCATTTGTGATGTCAGTAAAACGGGCATAATATTTATGCTGATTATTAAGTAATGTAACTCATGTAAGGGGCTTATCACTGTGCCTGAAAAAGCACTAGCTAAGTAGCAATAAAAAAACAGTAACTAAAAATTCTAGAAAGCAATAGCACTTTTTAATTACAGATCATTAAGGAATTGAGTGATTTATACCATATCACAAGGCTAGCCAAGGACAAACGGAGACAAATCTTGGCCCGTCCCTCCTGTCCTTTTTCTTTCCTAACCTTCTCCTCTTAGAAATAGAACCCAGAATGAAGAGAACACAAGCCAAAGAACTTTCCATTTATTTGCTTACAGTGCTGGTGCATCTAAGGTAAAGGTGAGGAGCGGGTATAGGCTTGGTTTTCTTGATTGCTTCTAAAGGAAACTATGTACCTTGCTATTTAGGCTATAAAACGCCCCAGTGAATAAATTTGATCATAAAACATCAATGCCTCGCATTTAGACACAGCCTCTCCCAAGACAGCACGGGGTTTTCTTGTGATATTTAATTTGTCTTCTCAGCTATATGAAAATGTGGTACTACTACTATTTTGAGTTCATTCCCTTGTTCAATAAGTACTTAAGTCTTGCTAACTGCAGGCTACCACTGGGCTAGGTGCTGGAGATGCAAACATGAATGAGACTGCGATGCTGCTTTTGACTATTACGTCCAGGTGAGAGGGCTGTCCTGAAATCAGCAGCCCCACTAAGCAACGTTCACAATGGACGCTCATGGCAACAAGGGCATCAGAGGCCTGTTTAGGGGTAAATAATGGACATGAAAAGAGGGATTTAGAGCTAGATCTGGGAATAATGTCTTATCCTATAAACCAATGGTAATCAAGCATTTTGGATCACATAGTTGTATTCATAAAAACACATGTTTTAAGCACTCAATTTATATCTTCAATTCATTTAAAAACAAAGTATGTGCATATTTGTCTGTTCCACTTTCAGTGTACTCTTGAACATCGTGCATGTGAATCAAGAGAAATACAATACTATTCATAGCAGCACTGTTCATAACAGCTAAATGGGGAAAGAACCCAGATGTGCATTGACAGGAGAATGGATAAACCACTGTTGGCGTATTCACACAGCAGAATATTTTTAATGAACTACAGCTTCATTTAACAATAAGAATGAATCTTTAAAACACAATGGTGAGTTAAAAAGTGAGCTAGAAAGACCAAAAAGGAGAAGAGAGCTGTATGAATCCTCAGAGGTCAGCCAGCATAAAGCAGACTGTGGAGAAACTTTCAAAGGTGTAGAAAAGAGAACTGTGGGAACAGCATGGTGCCTATGAGGTTAAGTATCCCTGATGAACGAAGTGAACTAGCAATGTTAACTGGAGCGCGGACAGGCCTTCGCACTCAAACCTGAGCACCCGACATCTAAGCTCCGTGGGCTGCCATGCCCACTGAGCTAATGGTTTTCAGGTTGTGTACCAGAGTGTTCCAGAGCTACCTGGGATGCTCGTGGGGACATCATTGTTAATCCCACAAATACTGGGCAACTGTTACCTACTAGGTACTCTGTCAGATCTTGCTTTAATAGCATTTAAAGACTATGGTTTTCAAAATTAATTATGCAATTTCTGTTAATGATGAAGAAGCCTATTTACTATCCTAATCCAGGCATATATCAAAACGAGTAAATATGGGCCGGGTATAATGGCTCACACCTAAATCCTAATGCTCTGGGAGGCTGAGGCAGGAGGATTGATGGAGCCCAGGAGTTGGAGGCTGCAGTGAGCTATGGTGACACCATGGACTTCACTCATGTGACACAGTGAGACTCTCTCTCAAATAAATAAATGTTTGTTTATATTTTTTCCTCATTATATACCAGGCACTGGGCTATAAACTGTTGGTAATGAAGTGATAGCACCTCTCTCTGTGTCAAGAAACTTATAGTATTAAACCAAAAAAAAAATCACTCAAGCATTAATTATAATCTAGTGTATGAGATAAAAGTGACTTCCAAGGAGAAGAGACATTTAAACCTCAGCCCAAGACAAAGTATGATGTTTTTCTTCACATGCTTTTGTATATTTTGACTTGCTACAATCTGAATGCACCACAATAATTATAATTTAAAAATGCCAGAAGTGAAAACAATGTAACCTAAACATTTGAACCTGAATCACATATTAACATTTGAAACATTTGAATCTCTTATTAATCTGAAATAAAAAATAAATACAAAATTTAAAAAGAAAATTTTAGAAATTTACATTGCTTCATTAGCCTGATATCTCATCCTAGAAATTTACAGTTACTGTATTTTTTAATACACATATTTACAACTTACAAAACTAAAGAACTCGATTTTCAAATTTGACTGAAAGTTCCTGCTAATTGCTCTAAACTGAGAAAGTTTGCAGAACTCTATTTCTCTGGGGAGCTGCAAACTAGAGCTTTGTAATTTGACCTTGTGTATAATACTCTGTTCTGTTGTACAAAACATATGACACAGTCAGCATTTTTAATGACTAATCTAAAGTTATGAAATAAAATGGTAATAAAGACTAATAGACACAGCTGTGTTTTGAGTCCTCACTTTTCATGTGACACCCATTCTCAAAAGGATTTTATTTACCTTGAAACTATAAAATCTGTGTTGTTCTTGTCACTCATTTAACTGTCACATGGGTTTATTTTAGAAAGCAATTTGAAAGAAACGTGGTGAAGTTTAAAAATCTAATCAATAGTTATTCTTTTTGTGAAAGTTTATTTAGTTATTTTTTGCAATCCATAAATCTTCACAGAATGAAGCCAGGTACAGATTTCTGATAAAAAATATTTGGGCTGGCTTTTGTAGTTGACCTTACAATTCAAGAACATTTATGTAAAATATCAATGTAGATAGGGACAGTAGAAAAAGAAAATAATTAGAAATAAAGTGGGTAATAACTGAAAAACCTAGTAAAATATTGACCAAATAATTAACTCTGCCTTTGGTCACCCTGGTTAATCAAATACTTAGTGACACACAGCACTCTGTAAGAAATGACATTGCTTTCACCCTAAATCAGGTCTTTCTGAGCAGTGTTTATATCAGAGTAATGAGCTGGGAAACAGGTGGAAAGATAATCCCCCATCAAATTCCCAGAAGTTCCCAGGGAATAGGTCTTATCGCTGCTGCCCTTTAAGTCACTGGTAACTTACGGGGGAGGTAAACAGCGCTGTTCACTTAGAATTTTATCTCCGATGTTTTATTTATCAAAATCTCCAATCGAGGAAAAGCTATTTCCATGACAATCTCTACTAGTAAAAAGCTAGGTGAATTATGTAGGTAAATGAAGTATGGACAAATATTCTGTTTCAAGAGCAAAGAAAATTAATAGTTATAATTAACTCATGGTGGAAGAAACCATTCCTGAACTATTATCCCACAAATAGAAGCTCTCTCTTATCACTTTAAAAAATGCTTCAACCTACATTGTCCTGTTTTTATACCTCTTGACTTTCAGACCCCTAGTACGCCGTGTATATCCAAAGATCAAGTCTCCTGTACCAGACTAAGTGAAGTGTTATTTTACGGTCCCGAAGAATTTCAAACGATTCCAATTGATTTGGGTTTCATGGATTAAAAAAAAAAAGATGGTGTTTATCTGCACACAGCTAGATGGGAACTGGGGCTCAGCTATAAAGCAGGTTACACTGAGTCGCCACGGCAGGGCTCAACCACCGAGCTCCCCGCGGCCACTGCAAGGATTCCCTGTGGTTTTGTACAGAGTCTTTCATGATGTGGTCTTACGGAGTTTCAGCTTCTCCTTCAGGTCTGACCATAACCACCAGTCACATTCCCTCCCCCAGACGTCAGTCTCCGTCTCCTTACACTGTACTCAGACACTCACAGTCCCTTGATGCCCTTCCTCCCAGCATTCCCCTGGAAGGCCCTGTGCCCCAGGTCCTCCGGGAAGCTTTGTGAAGCCCTGCTCTTCTTTTTTTTTTTTTGGTAAGACAGAATTTATTCACAGAAAAGAATACAGAAAACACTAAGGCTCCTGGTAGAGGGAGAGAATTCTAGTGGGGAGAGAGAAGCTCTCTCCGTTTCTCCCAGTCTTTCCCCATATCCTCCTTTAGGCCTTTAGTCTCAGGGTATATATAGGTGTATGGGTCCCTTGGCCAGGAAACGAATGAATACAGTCCCTTCTGCCAGGGACAAGGTGAATGAATGTATCAATGAATGGATACAGTCCTTTCATGGAATTGAGGCCTAGGAAATTCACAAGAAATTGACCCTGGCATAGGAGATGGGGGTTCCACATTTAGTCCTAAGTGTGAAGTGAAGGAGACACCAAGGCACAGGTGTCTCCTCGGCAGTTGTCCAGCCTTTTTGGCAATTGGAGCCTCTGGTGGAGGTTGGAGGTCCCCTTCCTTTAGGCCTTTAGTCTCAGGGTATATATAGGTGTATGGGTTCCTTGGCCAGGAAATGAATGAATACAGTCCCTTCTG
>CAUYON010095442.1:0-18289 GCA_963573935.1 Arctocebus calabarensis
TGAAACAAAGCACGGACCGCATTTTGACTATGCCTCATCACACGAGATCAGGTATGAAATTTTCCACCTGTGGCATCGTATCTGTGTCCGCACTCAAAAAGTTTTAGATTTTTAAGCATGTCGAATTTCAGATTTTTGGAATAGGATGAACTAGCTGTAATTTGTTTGTGGGCATTCTGTAATTCATATGGAAAATTGAGCCATTTACTTAAAGGCCTTTCGAGAAATGAGATAACCAATCTAGACCTCTTCCTTATCCTTGTGAATATCCTTGCCATATACGTGTATATTGGAGAACTTTCTTAAAGTAAGTTAGGGAAAACTGTTAACATTGCTTAAGCCAATGATTAAGACAAGTTAATAAAGTATTTTCTCCATGTAAAGATATTTTACTTTCTTTCTTCTTTTCTTGATTTTGCTTGGTGTTTGATTTACCAAGGTGAGAGGGTTTTTGTTTTTAACTGCATGCAGAAAACAACAGTAGTGCATAGTAACTGCTCCATAAATGTCCACTGCTGAAGAGGAAAAAACATTCATAACCTTTTTTTCAATATCTGTTTTTGATCACTTTTGTATCCTCCATGCCTAGCACATACAGGAGCCCAATACATATTCCAGGAGGAAGAGCAGAGAGAAGGGAAGAAGGGAAGTTAGTTATCCTCTGAAAAAAAGGCAGAAAGCTACAATCTTTAGAGTGGCTTCTATCTCCATGATTCTAGATCATCAGTAACTATAACAAAGAAGCCATGGTGAATTAAGATATTTCAAGCAAAAGCAAACTAAAATTACTGCACTAACAATGAAGGGATTCAAGTCTCCTTACCAAAAGGAGGCTCCTTTTATCATTATCCACACAGCCTTGCCCTGGATTACTGAAGGGGTCCTCATTTTTCAAATATTCATTATCTAATTCACAGTTATCAGTGAGGTATCTTGTTTTATCAAAAACATGACAATATCGGTTCGGTGCCTGTGGCTCAACGGGCTAAGGCACCAGCCACATACACCTGAGCTGGCAGGTTCGAATCCAGCCCAGGCCCACCAAACAACAATGACAGCTGCAACCAAAAAATGGCCGAGCATTGTGGCGGGTGCCTGTAGTCCCAGCTACTTGGGAGGCGGAGGCAAGAGACTCGCTTGAGCCCAGGAATTGGAGGTTGCTGTGAGCTGTGATGCAACGGCACTCTATCCAGGGTGACAGCTTGAGGCTCTGTCTCAAAAAAAAAAGACAATGTCCATCCACCAACTTTCATATATAAAATTAATTCACTTGCAAATATCTCTCACCATTTAATATTCATGTCTATCCCCACCAATCCAGTTAACATCATTGTCTTTCAGGAGATACAAACATTCTATAGTAAAACACAAATACTATACAATAAAAATTTATTACATACTAAAACTGCAAATCTTCTACCAGAAGAAGGATTTCAAAAGGCAAAGGGGGAAATGCTGAATCAAAGCAAACCCATTGACAAATGAGAAGATGGCAGAGGTAAACTGGTCACCAATGTAAAAAAAATTGATATGAAAATTATACAGGATAGATGCTTCATCTTTTGGGTATCCATAGCTACAAAACAAATTGCTCTGAAATTTACTGGCCTAAAACAGAAACAATCATTTTCTTGTTTCTCACCATTTCTGTTGTCAGGAATTCACAAGGAGCTGGACAGACCTGGAGGTCTCTCATACAGTTGCAGTCAAATAGTGGCTTCCCTTCTTCAAATCCATATATTCTGCCCCAGTTCAACCCCAATTAGGTGTCTGTGACCCTTAGAATAAAGCCAAAAATTCTGTACATGGCTTTCTAGACTCCCTGGGGTATAGAGTCAAGGGGTTTGGGGTATGGAGTATGGAGCTTTCCACACTCATCTCATGCTACTCTCCTTCCCTCTCGCAGTCTACCTTCAGTTTCTCAAACATGCTGTCAGATGCCACAGGCCTCCTATACATACTTCCCACTGCCTGCAGTGCTGTCCCTCGATAGCCTGTGTCAGTAGACATCCGCTATTAATACTTTTATCTGTTGTGAGACTGTGAAATATATTTTTGGTCTCTTAGTCTCATTTCCTGACACACTACTCCTAAAACCTTGGAAATCTCTGGAGTGATGAGGGTCTTTTGTATGAGATGGCCAGTGGTTGGGGGCCCCTAGATAGTTTTGTAATTGGGGCTGGTCACTAGAAAGACAAAGGCATGGTTATTTGGTTGGGACTTTCAGCCTTATCCCACAACTTCCAAATTTAGGAAGAAGTGCTGAAGGTTAAGTTGATCAACAACCGTTAATGATCCATAAACCATGCCAATGTAACAAAACTTATATAAAAACCCAGAAGGACTGAGTTCTGGGAGCTTCTGGATAGCTGCACACAGAAGGTTCCTGAAGGGTGGCATGGGAAGAGGACTTGGAAGCTTCACATGTCCTACCTACCCTATGCATCTCTTCCATCTGGTTATTCATCTATGTCTTTTGCATTAATATTCCTTTTTTTTTTTCTTTTTTGCACAAAGGGTGTGGGGGAGACAGCATCTCATTCTATTGCCCAGGCTAGAGTGCAGTATCCTGAAGCTAGTTCACTGCAATCTCAAACTCCTGGTCTCAAACAATCCTTCTCCCTCAGCCTCCTACTAATTTTTCTTTTTCTTTTTCTTTGTAGAAATGTAGTCCTACTCTTGCTCAGGTTGATCTCAAACTCCTGAACTCAAGCAATCCTCCTGTCTTCACCTCAGAAAGTACTGGGATTACAAGTGTGAATCACTACACCTAGTTAATAAATGGATCAATGTAAGTTAAGTGTTTCCTGAGTTCTGTGAACCATTCTACTAAATCCCAGAAGGGGATCTTGGGACATCCAATTTATACCCAGTCAGAAGCACAGGTCACAACCTCGGGCTTCCAATTGCCATCTGAAGTAGGGGGTAATCTCGTGCAACTGTGGGATCTGACACTATCTTTGGGTAGATACTGTTAGAATTAATTGAATTAGAGGATACTCAGTGTCTTGTATTTTTTGTTTGTTTGAATTTCATTTAGATTTGCTCTGATCTTTTTTATTTCTTATCTTTTGCTGGCTTTGGGTTTAGTTTTTGTTTTTCTTGTGCCTTGAGATGTAACGGTATGTTTTTAATTTGTGATCTTTCTTTTTGATGTAGGCCTTTCTTTAGTGCTATGAACTTTTCCTGTCTCCCAGAGATATTGGTAGCTTGTATCAACACTGTCATTCAATTAAAGTTTTTTTGTTAATTTCCATACTGATTTCATCATTGACCCAAAGATCATTCAGCAGAAGATTGTTTAATTTTCATGTTTGTGTAGTTTTGAGAGTTCTCCCTGGAATTAATTTCTCGTTTTATTCCATCGTGGTCTGAGAAAATATACGGTATGATTTTGATTTTGTTTTATTTGAGGAGACTTGGTTTGTGGCCTAAAATATGGCCTTTCCTGGAAAATGATCCATTTGATGATGGAAAGAATGTATAGGTTGTAATTTTTTTGTGTAGAATGTTCTGTAAATGTCTATTGGGACCATTATTCTAGAGTCCCATCTAAGTCCAGCCTTTCTTTGTTAATTTTCTGATTCAATGATTTGTCTAGTTCTGTCAGTGAAATGACAGAGATCCCCCACCATTATTATTTAGTAGGTCCAGTAGTATTTGTTTTGTGAATTTGGGAGTGCCAGTGTTAGGTACATATGTGTTTAGGATTGTCATATCTTCTTACTGAATTGATCCCTTTATCATTATGTAATGACTATCTTTGTCCTTTTTTTACTGTTATTGAATTAAAATTTGTTTTATCTGATATAAAATAGATAAAACTGCTTTTGCTTGCTTTTGGTTACCATTTGTGTGGAATACTCTTTTTTACCCCCCCTTTACCTTCAATATATGAGACTCTTTACAAGTTAAATGGGTTTCTTGAAGACAGTAGGTATTTGGGTTGTGTACTTTATCCAGTCTGTCAATCCATATCTTTTAAGTGGGGCATATACACCATTTACATTCAATGTTAATACTGATACCCAAGACTGAGTGCAGTGGGTCACACTTGTAATCCTAGCACTCTGGGAGGCCATGGTGGGTGGGTTGCTTGAGCTCAGGGGCAAGAATGAGACCCCATCTCTACTAAAAATAGAAAAACTTCCAAAAGAATATCACTTGAGCCCAAGAGTTTGAAGTTGAGCTATGCTGCCACCACATCCTACCCAGGGTGACAAAGTGGGACTGTCTCAAAAAACAACAACAAAAAAAGGTGCCCATAGTCCCAGCTACTTGGAAGGCTGAGGCAAGAGAATTGCCTAAGCCCAGAAGTTGGAGGTTGCTGTGAGCTGTGTGATGCCACGGCACTCTACCAAGGGTGATAAAGTGAGACTCTGTCTCTACAATATATATATCCATGAGATACTGTTCCAGTCATCATATTGCATATACCTAGTTGCTTTCTATTCTCCCCGGTGTTACTGTTTTATAAGAGCTGTGAGCTTTTATTTTCAACTGTTTTTACACTGGGAAGTATAGATTGTTCTTTTCAGCATTTTTGAGCATTTCTTATAGGGTAGGTCTTGTGGTGACAAAATCCCTCAGCATGTGTTTGTCTGGGAAAGATTTTATTCTTCCTTTATTTATGAAACTTAGTTTTGCAGATACAATATTCTTGGCTGACAGTTATTCTACTTAAGATTACTAAAGATGGGGCCCCAGTTGCTTCTGCCTTGTAAGGTTTTTGATGAGAAGTCTACTGTTAGACTATGTGCCTTGGTGATGTTCTTTTTGCAATGAATCTTCCAGGAGTTTGGTGTATCTGGATACCTAAATCTCTAGCAAGCCTAGGCAAGTTTTCCTTTATTATTCCTTTAAATAGGTTTTCCATGCTGTTTGCTTTTTCTTTTTCTTCTGTGATGCCTATGATTCTTATGTTTGGGTGTTGTAAATAATCCCATATTTCTCTGAGGCTTTCTTCACTTCTCTTGATTTTTTTTCTTTAACTACTGGGTTAATTCAAAAGCCTTATCTTCAAGTTCTGAAATTCTTTCTTCTCCTTGGTCTAGTCTATTAAAACTTTCCACTGTATTTTGAAATTCCCTAAACGTCTCTTTTGCTTCCAGAAGTTCTGTTGTTTTTTTTTAAGTATACTTTTTGTGAATTTTTATTCATGTCTTCAATTATATTTTGGTTTCTTTGCTAGCTTTTAATTTTTTCATTGAGCTTATAAGTGATCCATATTTTGAATTCTACATCTGGCATTTCAAAATTTTTCCTTTGGTTGGAGTCCATTGCTGTAGAGCTAATGTCATCCTTTGGAGGTGTTGACAGGGCCTACTTTTTCATATTGCCAGAGTTCTTTTTTTTTTTTTTCATATTGCTAATATATTTTTCGTTGAAACAATTTTTAATAAGTACAAATACATGCAATAAGGTTCAGAACCTAATATAAGCCTGACAATCAAGTCCTTATTTTCCGGAAGAAAGGCCTCAAGTTCCAATCAATTTCCAGTAACAATGCTTTTACAGATCAATTTAACAATAAGGGGTTTAATTTCCTTCTATTTTTGCTTTTAGCATTCTAATCTTAAAGACTAGATTGGAAACTAGTTCAATTCCCCAGAAGGCAATTTTTTTTCCTTTTGCAGTATGAAAGAATCCACAAAAACCTCTTCCCCAGCTGGATTCTCGATATCCAATCTATGCTTAAGATGAATCTTTTTCTATCTAATGTAAACTGCAACTTAGGTAAAATGTAGCCACGAACATTAAACTAGTTGTTAGAAAGATTTAACTAGCTTTATAATTTAAGTTTTAAAACATAAATATTTGCAGCTTGATCTTTTGTTGACAATGATTGTCGGAGCCTAGAATTCAACATTGACCAGTTCCCATTCATACACACAAAACACACACCATTAACACACAACTCACTCCTGTCTTGAGAGAATCTTCTGCTTTCTTAAGTCTTTGGCCTCCCAGTCAAATTCCAAACCCAAACAACTTTCAACTCAGACTTTTCTCTTAGATTTTTAGTTTTCCACCCATGCATCATCAACACTTTTCCTAATCTTCCATGTTCTACCTACCTCAAAGAGATCACCAGATTAAAAAAAAAAAAAAGGAAATGAAACATAAAGTGGTTATATCAACACAGAATATGGGAGGTCAGAATTCAAGATTCCCTACTGGGATTATAATTTATTTTACTGCCATGAACAACTACTATCAGTAAGAAAAATCCTATTTTGGATTCTTTCATACTCTTAGGCAACATTGCCAGAGTTCTTATGCTGGTTCATTCTCATCTGAAAACTCTTCCCTCGGCTCAAAACAGATAGCCTCGCAGTTCGCCTGTTCTCCTCTGTCAGGAACTCTGCTGCTCAGTGTAGAGAAAGAGAGGTATGCCGCCTTCTGGCTCATGAGATCGGTACCCACTATGCTATTGCTGGAAATTTGGGTTGGTTGGACCTTATACCCATGGGATAGTGTTCTGGTGCCAACAGTGGTGGAGTAAGTCAGGTAATTCCTAGTTTCCAGGCTCCTGGATGGTATGCTTGAGTCCTAGGGAGACCAGACTGAGTCTAAGCTGGCAAACTTGCTCTCAAGCCTTCCTGGGTTCAATATTGGCTGTGACAGTGAGAGGTGGGATGCTCTCCTACTCCAGAAGAATGCTCAGGCAGGAGAAAGGTGGATGCACACAGGTCAGCCTGTGACCAGAGGGATAGGCCCCTCTTGACGAGATTAACAAGGCTGCTATGGGACACACAAGCTATTCAAACTTCCTTCTCCTGGCAATGACAGTGGTCTCTGCCCTTTGGGGGCACAAAGGAGTCCAGATTCCCAGTTCTCATGCTGGCCCAGCTGCAGCAGAGGTCAGCTGTGTGTAGGGCTACCAGACTGGCTATGGGTTGTGGCTGAAATGCTCCAGTGGGGCAGGTGTGGTTGTGTCAGGGACTTGCCTCCAGGGAGGGTAGGCTCCGCCCAGAAGAGACAGTCTTCTCTGGGAGAAGACTGCTCAGCCCTCCCCTCCCTCTGAGGAGGTGGTAACTTTTGTGTTTGGGGCACACAAAAGTGCTTGCTGCTGCATCTTTTTAGAAGGAAGGGAATGATCCTTAAGGAAGCCTGGTATGGCACTTTGACAGAGGAGGACAGCCACTTTCAAGTGCCCTGGCTTACTCATCCTTTGTGGACACTTGCCAGTCCCAAAAAATTTACAATATTAAAAGTTTATCAAAGAACAAAGAAAAAAAAAGATCAGTGAACAGAAACAACCAAAACACATAATGAAATACATATATAAACTTCGTTTATATATTTGAGACAAAGTTTCACTATGTTGCCCTTAGGAGACTGCCATAGCATCACAGCTCACAACAACCTCAAACTCTTGGGCTTTAGCAATTCTTTTGACTCAGCCTCCCAAGTAGCTGGGAATACAGGCACCTACAATAATGCCCAGCTATTTTTTTTTTTTTTTTTTGCAGTTGTCATTTTTGTTTAACTGGCCCAGGCCAGGTTCAAGCCCACCGGCCTTGGTGTATGTGGCTGGCTCTGTAAACACTGTGCTACAGGCACCAAGCCAACTTTGTTTATATTAAAGTTAGAATTTAGGTTTGTTTTTATTTGGGGGAAGGGAGGATGTAACATTTCTAAAGATACTGCAATACCAAGTTAATGGATGGTGTAGCTGGAGCAAGCTCCTATTCCATCTCTCTACTCCCAAAATCCATTAAAGATATTGTCCTTAGATAGAGCATATATCAGATATTAAATTGATAAGAACAGATACTACACTTGTTCTTAGCCAAAAACCCAAGAGGCAATAAGCAGCATCTTAAATCAGAGAGGAAAAGAAGGATGATTCACTAAATGGCATCCACATTTAGAAGGTCAATTGCTTTTCAACAAAAGTGCTTTTCAACAATAGAAAAGGAAAATCTACAAAAGATTCAGGAATAGCTGGCAATCCTAGGGACAAAAAAAAACTTTGACTCCTATCTCACACTACACATAAAACTTAATTTGAAATGAATCAGAGAACTATATTTAACAGCTAAATGCTTTGGAAGAAAACAAGTGAATGTCTTCAAGATCTTGGGCAGGCAAAGGACCCAAAAAAGCACTTAATAATAGAAAGAAAAGAATAGTAATGAAAATTTAAAACTTCTGCTCACCAAAAGGCATTATAAGAAAATGAATAAGCCTGTTATGAACATTTTCTCATAAAATTTTTTTATAAAAATCTACAAATAGAATTGAAGGGTGTAGAATAGATGTATGTTTATCTTTATAAAGAACTACTGTAGAATTTTTCAGAATGGTTTTCAAGCCACAAACTGGAAGAAAATACAATACATCTATTTGATAAAGACTTGTGCTCGGCACCTGTGGCTCAATGGGCTAAGGCGCCACTCACGTACACCTGAGCTGGCAGGTTCGAATCCAGCCTGGGCCCGCCAAACAACGACAGCTGCAACCAAAAAATGGCCGGGCATTGTGGTGGGTGCCTGTAGTCCCAGCTACTTGGGAGGTGGAGGCAGGAGACTCACTTGAGTCCAGGAATTGGAGGTTGCTGTGAGCTGGGATGCCACAGTACTCTATCCAGGGTGACGGCTTGAGGCTCTGTCTCACACACACAAAAAAAGACTTGTATTCTGAATATATAAAGAATTCCTATTACGATACAATTTTAAAACAGATTTGATAAAAGTACAGGTTAAAAAAAAAACAGACTTGAACAGACACTTCATAAAAGGAAATATATAAATGGCCAATAAATATATGAAAAGGTCCTCAATTACAATCACAATTAGATAAAATTTCTCATCCCCTAAAAAGCATCAAAGTAGCGGGGGAAGTTGGCAAAAATATGGAGCAACCAGCACCCTCCTACATTATTGTGGGAGTGTATAGTGGTACCAACCACTCTGAAAAGCTGTTCAGTAGTTTCTTATAAAGTTAAACATACATCCACCCTAGACTCTTCAATCCTACTTCTAGGTTTTTACCAAAAAAAAAAGAAAAAGAAAAACTTGTGAGAAAAAATGTTCATAATAGATTTATTCATAATAGAAAAGAACTGGATACAACCCAAAGGTCCATCGAGCAAAGTTAAATAAATTGTAACAAAACACAACTCCCATGAACACTAACAAGGAATGAACTCTACACGCAACAACATAGATGAATTTATTTCCTAAGGAGCCATCACAAGAGTACAAAAGCAAACAGTACATGTACTCACTATTAAGTTGGAACAAACCGACCAGCAGACATATGCATAGAGGAAAGTAACATTCAGTGGCAATCAATGAGGGAGAAGGTGGAAGGAGAGGAGGGACAAAAACCTACCTAACGGGTACCGTGCACACTCCCTGGGGGATGGAACACCTACTGCAAGGACTCAAGCCTTACAAAACGATTCGTAACCTAAAACATTTCTACTCCCTTAATATTTTGAAATAATAATAATAAAAGAGGGCATAATGAATAAGACCCTAAATGTATGCAGGAGGTTAAAGAAAAGAAAGAAAGAGAAGAAAAAAATTAAAAAGGCAGAGGGGGAAAATGTGGAATTATTTGAAGAGGTGGTCCACCCAGAACCTGGCAGGGCCGAAGCCCGTCCCCCGCCCAGGCGAGTCTGTGATCCCCTGAGGACTCAGCGTCTCGATGGTAACCTCGTTAACGTGGCTCCGGGGCCAGCAGGAGCCTCAACCTGAGCTGGGCGCTGTGCACTCCAGGAGTCAGACTGACCCGCAGAGCCGGGCTCCGCTAGATCCGAATCCCTGGGCGAGTCTGCGCAGAGGAGACACCCGGCCGCCACCTGAGGTGGGAGGTGGCCTGGAACGCGCGAAGGGATTGGTCGATACGACTGGGGTCGACCCGGGCCGGGCCGGGGCGGGATTGAAGAGGGTGGCGCGGCGCGCAAGAAGCAGGGGACGCGCGGAGGCTGCCGTGGAGGGGTCTCCGATCGAGCGGGAGGCTGGGGGTGGCCTGGAGGTGAGACCCCCGCTGCGTTTTCAGAGTTGGGGGCCCCGGCTCCTGCGTCCCTCCAGGAAGCAGAGAAAGGAGCAGGCCTTCGGAAGCAGACGCTGGACCCCGGTTGCCCCAGGGTGGGAAGAGGCTGGTCCCTCGGGAGTACGCAGGCGGGCGGTGCAGATGCCTGGGGGTTCTGTGCCCTTGGCTTTCTTCTAGGTCTAGGCACGCCCGGGCCCGCCCCCAACGGAGTCCCCTACACTTGTCTCAGTTCCCTTCTGTGGGTACAGCAAACTGCAACATCCCCGGCCCAGAATCAACTATCAGGCATAAATCGATCTGTTTCTTGCCCAACGCTGTGCCAGACGCTTCGTACATACAACCAAGATGTGGTTTCTACGTTCCAGCAGTGACTGAGAGAGCCCCCACTGCAATGACTGGATTAAACCACAGGAATGAACCATATGGTCCAGACACGTTGTACTAGTGGATCTAGAATATACGTAGAGTTCAGAGATGGAAGGGATTTAGGAAGGCTGGTCTCTCGTTTGGAAAGTTCTGCATATCCTTTTATACGCAGCTTCAAAAGTCATTTCTTTTGGGAAGCCTTCACAGATTGCCACCTCCCTGCCTCCTATTAAGCTGTTCTTCTTCACTTATTTAGCGTTATAGGGGCTTATTACCTTCATATGTGTGTGAATCTTCCTCTAGACACGGCCACTATCTTCCTTTATCGTCACCTCATGTATGCACGTGAATGTGAACTAGAAATGATTAAAGCAGTTAAAAGGTACTAATTTGACTGGTCATGAAATGGTGGAAAGGATTTGTGTAAGTTGAAAAATGATGGCCCCTGGGCCAGCTTTCAGCTTTAATTGTAGACAAATTTCTTTATTTTATTTTATTTTATTTTATTTATTGAGACAGAGCCTTGCTTTGTTTCACAGGCTGGAGTGCAGAGGCTTCATTATAGCTCACAGCAACCTCAAAATCTTTGGCTCACACACTCTTCCTGCCTCAGCCTCCTGAGTAGCTGAGACTAAAGGTATGGGCCACCACATCTGGCTAATTTTTCTATATTTTTGTAGAGACACAGTCTTGTTCTTCCCAGGTTGGTCTTGAACTCCTGCCCTCAAGTGATCCTCCTTCCTTGGCCTCCCAAAAATGCTAGGATTACAGACACAAACCACAGTACCCGGCCTATAGACATATTTTCTTGGCAGATGATTTTTTTTTAATTTGGAGTTAGTGGCCTACGTTTTAAAATCAAAACATTCTCTCATACATACACAAAATCTAGTTTTTCAGCATCTCTTGAAAAACCAAAAGGTGTGGCCATCCAGGACCTGCACACTTGCATAGTCCATTTAGCAGGTGTAAAGCTGAGTATAGCTGAGTAGCATTCTCCTTAAGATTCTAGAATTTCCCTGCTAATCCCCAAGGTCTTCGTGACACTGAAGCAAAGTATCAATTGTCGTTTATCATCTAGTTTGCTTCACTCATTCTGATTAACTGTGATGCCTCTTGTAGCTACTTGAGTTTTCGATTCCAGTTGTAGGTGAAGGAAAGTTGGAAGGACATTGCAAGCAGGAGAATCATGGGCAAAAGTGGAGAATGGGAAGAAGCATAGTATTTGAAAAGGTTAGGAGGATACGGGAGCTTGATTTGCTCTTAGGTAAACAGAAGGTAAAGTAGGGCTAATGGGTTCAATTATGTCCCCTTCCCCAAAATATGTTAAGTCCCCCGGCACCTCAGAATGTGATTATATTTGGAAATAGGATCACTGTAGATATAATTAATTAAGGCGAGGACATACTGGAGTAGAATTATTGCAGGAAGATGAGGCCCAAAGGAGAGAAAGAGCACCCAAACACTGTATTTAAGAAGAAAAAGGCTTTTATTTCAGCCAGTGGAGCTTACAACATAGAAGAATTTGTAATGGCTGCACTCCCCAACTGGCTCAGTCTTTCCCTTTTTACCTCCAGTGAAAAAGTTCCAACCCACAGGTACCATTCTCATTGGTCATTTTGAATCAAATGGGAGATGCTATTCCAGCCCCTACAGAACTACAGGATTTGACAGGAGTGGAAATTTCCAGATCCCAGGAAGTTAAATCTAAAATTCCTAAAAGCTGAGTCACCATGGAGAGGACCCTGCAGGTGTATCCTTGTGGTCTCCTTGAGAACACCCCTGTTCTTCTACACCTCGCCCTTCCCAGGTATTCTCTCTCAGAATAGGCCCTTGTTTCAATATGAGTGGTATCGGGCCAGGTGCAGTGGCTACACCTGTAATCTTAACACTTTGGGAAGTCAAGATGGAAAGATTGTTTGCGGCCGGGTATTCAAGACCAGGCTGGCAACATAGCAAGGCCCTGTCTTTACAAAAAACATGTGAAATAGGCTCAGGGCCTGTGGCTCAATGGGCTGAGGCGCCAGCTACGTACACTTGAGCTGGTGGGTTCGAATGCAGCCTGGGCCCGCCAAACAACAATGACGGCTGCAACCAAAAACTGTCCGGGCGTTGTGGCGGGCGCCTGTAGTCCCAGCTACTTGGGAGGCGGAGGCAAGAGACTCACTTGAGCCCAGGAATTGGAGGTTGCTGTGAGCTGTGATGCCACGGCACTCTGTCCAGGGTGACAGCTTGAGGTTCTGTCTCAAAAAAAAAAAAATGTATAAAATATATTAGCTGGACATGGTGACCTGCATCTGTAGTCCCAGCTACACAGAAGGCTGAGGCAAGAGGATCACCTGAACCTAGGCATTCAAGGTTGCAGTGACCTATTACGAAGCCACTACACTCCAGCCTGGGTGACGGAACAAAACCCTGTCTCAAAAGAAAAGAAAAAGAAAAACAATGATTGGTGTCACTGTAAGAAATGGCCATGTGAAGAGACAGACACAGGGGCAATGTTACGTACAGATATAGATTGGAGTAATGTGTCTACAAAGCAAGGAAAGCCAAGGATTGTCAACTGTCACCTGAAGCTAGCAAAGAGGAATGGGACAGACTAGTTGCAGAGCCTGTAGAAGGAAGCAATCCAGCTTCCACCATGAGCTCAGATTTCTAGCCTCAGAACAGTGAAACAAAGAGTCCCTGTTGTTTTAAGCTACCCAATTTGCAGTCCTTTGTTACAGCAGCCCTAGGAAACTAATACAGCTCTGTAAATCAAAGAAAACCTAATATTTCCTTTGGCAGGTGATAGAAAATACCTATGGGTTCTTGTAGACCCATAGGTATCAGTGACAGCAGGATTTTAGGAAATTATTTCATCTGGCAGTGTCATCAGCATCAATTGGAGTGAAAAAATGTGTTGAGAGATTTTCCAGCAATCCAAGCATGAGGTGGAAAGATTCTGGCTTAAGATGGAGTTGGCCAGAGTGAAGGAGTGAATTTTCAGAGTTAGGTAGTGGGTTAGACAGAGGGGATAGAGAGGGAAGAGTCAAGGATGATTACCCCAGTACTTCTCAAATTTTAGCATCTGTAAGGATCCCCTGGAGAGCTTGTTGAATACAGATTGCTGGGCCCCACCCCCAGATATACTGACTCAGTAGGTCTGACCTGAAAATTTGCTTTTCTTCTTTTTTTTTGAGACAGTCTCACTTTCTTGCCCTCAGTAAAGTGCTGTGGCAGCATAGCTCACAGCAAACTCTCGGGTTCAAGCAATCCTCTTGCCTCAGTCTCCTGAGTAGCTGGGTCTATAGGTGCCCACCACAATGTCAGGCTATTTTTATAGAGACAGGGTCTCACTGTGGCTCAAGATGGTCTCAAACTCCTGAGTTCAGGCAATCCACCTGCCTTGGCCTCCCAGAGTGCTAGGATTACAGGCGTGAGCCACTGTGCCTGGTGGGAATTTGCATTTTTACCAAGCTTCTGTGTGATGTTGATGTTGCTGGTATATGGATCATATTTTAAAGAGCACTAAACTACAAATGTGTTTCTGACTTACAAATCTCCAGCATATAATCCCCATGAGGGCAGGGCTTAGAACAGTGCATGGACATCGTAGGTGTCTGTTTGGGCTGCTATAACAAAGTACCATAAACTGGATGGCTTAGAAACAACAGAAACTTAAATATCACTGTTTTTCAGGCTGAGAAATCCAAGATTAAGGTGCCAGCAGATTCAGTGTCTGGTAAGGGCTGCCTCCTGGTTCATAGATAGCCATCTTTTCACTGTGTCCTCACATGGCAGAAGGGACTGTCAGGGCCGCTTTCATTTGGGCACTAATCCCATTCATGAACCCAGGCAACTCTCAAAGGCTCCACCCCCTAATATCATCACATTTGAGATTAGGCTTCAGCATATGACTTTTCAGGGGATACAGTCTATGGCAGTAAGCTTATGATAAAAAATTTTTAAGTGAAAACTGCTTATTTGGATGGAAATGGATAGTAGATAGAGGAATAAGCTCAGAAGTAAAAATGATGTGTTCATTTTTATCCATTTGATTCATACTATCCATAATACACTAGAGATAAATCGTGAATACAAAGTAAAATGTGGGTGAAGAACAGGAGTTTTAGATTTTTGAGTCATTCTGTACAAACTTAATAACTAAAGCTAGAGATGATGGTCACTGAGCTATTAAATGTAAAAAGAGAACCAGGAGCTGAGCCTTAGTAGCACCGATGTTTAATAGAAGGGGAAAGCTGGGTGGTGCCTGTGGCTCTGTGGGTAGGGCGCTGGCCCCATATACAGAGGGTGGCGGGTTCGAACCTGGCCCCGGCCAAACTGCAACAAAAAAAATAGCCAGGCCTTGTGGTGGGCACCTGTAGTCCCAGCCACTTGGGAGGCTGAGGCAAGAGAATCGCCTAAGCCCAGGAGTTGGAGGTTGCTGTGAGCTGTGTGATGCCACCGCACTCTACCGAGGGTGATAAAGTGAGAGTCTGTCTCTACAAAAAATAAAAAATAAAAATAAATAAAATAAATAAAAAAAGAAGGGGAAAGCCGAGAGAGTAACAACAGTAAGGGAAGAAGTAGAGTGGTCTCAGGCATTGTAGAAGCCAAGGAAGAAAATAATTTCAGGGTATTAGTCAAAGGAAAGAGGGGAGAGAGTTAACTATTTATTTATTCAATTTTTTTTTTTTGAGACAGCCTCAAGCTGTCACCTTGGATTGAATGCCGTGACATCACAGCTCACAGCAACCTCCAATTCCTGGGTTCAAGCGAGTCTCCTGCCTCCGCTTCCCAAGTAGCTGGGATTACAGGCGCCCGCCACAATGCCCGGCCATTTTTTGGTTGCAGCCGTCATTGATGTTTGGCGGGCCCGGGTTGGATTTGAACCCGCCAGCTCAGGTGTATGTGGCTGGTGCCTTAGCCCATTGAGCCACAGGTGCCAAGCCATATTTATTCATTTTTTTTTAACTGAGCACCTACTATGTTCCAGGAACTATTCCAACACTGAACAAAATACATGCTTTATATATATTGTCCTATTGAAAGTATACAATAACACTTTGGAATAAGTGATATTATTTCTGTTTTGTGAAATGATGATGATTGAGGGTGTTTAAAGAAGCCAGGATTCTAACTTGGTTCTGGTTGTTTCCATACTCTTGTTCTGTTCAGGACTCCAAACTGTCTCTTCATTCATAATCTCCAATGTCATGTTTTTGCTCCCCACATTATCTCTATGCTAATGAGTCCAAAGTCTATGTCTTCATTCTAGATTTTCCTCCTGGGTTCCTGACCTGTTGATCCCTCAGCTTCCCGGACATTTCCTGCTGGATGCCCCACAGGTACCTCAAACATAACATGTCTGAATGGAATTCATCATCTCCTCTCCCTCACTCCCACTCTACTCCAACTACCCAACTCAGTCAGCTCAAGTTAGAAACTTAGATGCCATGCTTAATGCCTACTTCTTTTCCTCAAGCCTCTTATCAAGGATAGTACCAGTCCTGCCTGATTTTGCTTCTTCTCTCTCTTCTTTTAAGAGATAGGGTCTTGCCCTGTCATGTAGGCTGGAATACAGCAATGTGAATATAGGTCACTTCCCCCGCTAACTCTTAGGCTCAAGTGGTCCTCCTGCCTCAGCCTACTAAGTAGCAAGGATCACAGGCATGTACCACCTTGCCCAGCTAATTTCTTTATTTTTTATAGCGACAGGGTCTTTCTCTGTTACCCAAGCTGGTCTTAAACTCCTGGGCTAAAGTGATCCTCCCACCACAACCTACCAAAGTGCTAGGATTACCAGCATGAGCCACCATGCCAGGCCTGGTTTTGCTTCTTTAATATACTGAGTCAAACTATATTGATATTTCTCTACGTCCCCACTGGCTCATTTAGGCCCTCACTATCTCCAACAATATTAAAGCTATAGTTTCCTAACTGACCCTCCAGTCTGTTTAACAAAAAGCAGTCAGAACGGTCTTTTAAAAAGATAGATCCGATTGTGTCATTCTGCGTTAACCCCTTCTGGCTGTCCTTTGCATTTGTGATAAAGTCTTTACCTCTTGGCCTGGTTTGCAAGGCCTTCTGTGACTTGATCATTACTGCAGCAGCTTCATCTTTTACAGTCTTATACACCGGGCTTCAGTCATGTAGTGCAGCCATAAATACATCAAAGGTTCTCTCACCTCCTGGCCTTTGTACATGCTACAGTCTCAATCTGAAAAGCCCTTCCTTTTTCTTTTAGTCTAGTTATTTCAAATTGCCTTTCAGGCCTCATCTTAGAAGCCTCCTTTAAGAAATTTCTACACCCATCCCATCCCTTCGAGGTCACACTGTTCCTGTGAGGTTCCACAGAACCCAGTGCTTACCCTTACTGAGCACTTAACCCACTTAATTGACCGTGTCTGTAATTGCCACCCCAAGCTCTTCAAGGACAAGGACTCTATCTTCATTATTATATTCTAACCACTTAGTATACTGCCTGGCCTTAGTAGGGGCTCAATTAAAGAATAAATAAATACTAGAGAATGGGAGAAAGGAAATAAAATGAGGATGAAGAATCATTGCACAGATAGGGTAACATGAGGTGATTTTTATATATCACCTGGTCTCACACATTTTTTCTTAAATTATTGAAATGGAAAGATTTTATTGACTTGGTTAGAAGATCAAAATAAGCATAATGGGGGGAGGAGCCAAGATGGCGATCTGTAGCCAGCTTTCCGCAGAGGTTCCCATCCAGAAGGAGAGTTAAAGGACAAAAACTCAGCAAGAAAGCTGATGGTTTGGATCTGAGCCAAAAGAAAAGGTTGAAGAGCGCACATCAACCCTGCTGGGGTGACCTGAGACCCTGAGGACCCAAATAAAAGGTACAGAGCACATCACCAAGCAGATGGGAGTCCCCTCCCCCATGAGAGAGGTTCGCAGTATACTCCATACCTCCATACAAACAAGCAAGCAGAGTTCAGGTGTGCTCCCACTCTACCCCACGGGAGAGACCCTCTAAAAACCAGACCTGCTTCCCCTACTAGGGTGCAGCGGCGCTCTCCCACCAGGCATAACACTGTATATACTCTCTACCTGCAAGTTGGAGTTCCTGGTGTTCCCCTCCACTCTCACCCCAAGGTCTGGAGGCCTGTTCCTCACAGAGTCCAGATTCTTGGAGATTTTCTTGAGGGGTGTGGATGGGGCACAGACTGTTGCTGAACTGTGCTGGTTTTCCGGCTCAGGAGTGGTGAGAGGGGAGTGAGCCGAGAGCAGACCCAACTGGAAAGAGGGTCTCCTGAGGCATGAAACAGCAACCAGCTCCGGGAACAATAGCAGGAGAGCTGCACCCCTGGGAATGTTTTGAAGAGACACTCCCAGTCTTCTGGGCGGCCAGGGGAAGCAGGCGGCTTTTCCAGTGATAGCCACCAGCAGAGTGGACTGGCACCAAGGCACATGAAGGATAGGCCTGAGGTGGTACTGGCCTGGACAGAGCACAGGAATTAGCATATTCGCAGAGAGGCTGCGCTTTGCTTATCTTCAGACTAACCTGCCCTCAGGGGATGAAAGCTGAGACAGAGGGCTGGAACTCACAGACTGAGTCAGACCTTTTTGCAGCCACAGTCGGATCAGGGAAAATAGCCTTGACAGAAATAAATTCTGCGAATTTGTTCTGTTCCAGCAGCAATATCAATCAGGGATAGGGCTGGAACTGAGTGAATCGCCCCAGCCCCTGTCAAGTTAGGCCTCACCTCCCCCTGCCAAACAGTGACAGGGAGTAGCAGACTGGTGGTGGAGCCACAGGCCTCACTGTGACCCAGGCAGGTGCAAACCTCTGGAGCATCAGCTCATTGGAGGAAACTGGATCACAACTGTTACCACCGACTGGGTGTGACAGAGGGGCAAGGTTGGGAAGGAGGCATCAACCTTCCCAGACTAATTTACT